>SJYA01000567.1:527569-601845 GCA_006410615.1 Neotragus moschatus | reverse complement strand
TTGGTCATAACTTTTCTTCCAAGGAGTAAGCGTCTTTTGATTTCATGGCTGCACTCACCATCTGCAGTGATTTTGGAGCCCAGAAAAATAAAGTCTGACACTGTTTCCACTGTTTCCCCATCTATTTCCCATGAACTGATGGGACTGGATGCCATGATCTTCGTTTTCTGAATGTTGAGCCTTAAGCCAACTTTTTCACTCTCCTCTTTCACTTTCATCAAGAGGCTTTTGAGTTCCTCTTCACTTTCTGCCATAAGGGTGGTGTCATCTGCACATCTGAGGTTATTGATATTTCTCCCAGCAATCTTGATTCCAGCTTGTGTTTCTTCCAGTCCAGCATTTCTCATGATGTATTCTGCATAGAAGTTAAATAAGCAGGGTGACAATATACAGCCTTGACGGACTCCTTTCCCTATTTGGAACCAGTCTGTTGTTCCATGTCCAGTTCTAACTGTTGCTTCCTGACCTGCATATAGGTTTCTCAACAGGCAGGTCAGGTGCTCTGGTATTCCCATCTCTCTCAGAATTTTCCACAGTTTACTGTGATCTATACACCTTATGTTGCTGGAAGAGGGTGTTTGCTATGACCAGTGGGTTCTCTTGGCCAAACTCTATTAGCATAACCTTCAGTGAAAAGAAAAGTTCAGTCCTATGTCATCAAAACCAGTATCTCCCATCTAATTTAAATTGGGTCCTTTTCCCAGCTGGGCCTGAGCTCCACAGCTGCTTGCCCCAGGGTTGCACGAAGACAGGGTTGAAATCTCTAATTCAGCTCCATTTCCTACCAACTCAGCTGCCCCTCATTCCTGGGAGGAGCCAAGAAAAAAAAGAATAGTATCCCTGGGTTCCTTATCCACAGATTTAAGCAAACTCAGATGGGAAATATTCAAAAGAAAAAATTTTCCAGGAAGGTCCAAAAACCAAAACTTGAATTTGCTAGGCTGTGTCAGGAAGATCCCCCGGGAGAACGAAATGGCAACTCACTCCAGTATTCTTGCCGGGGAAATCCCATAGACAGAGGAGCCTGGTGGACACAGTCAGTCCATGGGGATGCAGAGTTGGGCACAACTGAGTGACTGAGCACAGGAACTATTTATAAAGTATTTACATTGTATTACTCAGCCTTTTTATACTAGGGACTTGGGAATATGCAGATGGCTTGGGGCTTGGGAGTGGGGCAGGAGGCACAGAATCTGAAGACCAATCAAGGGAGAGTGGTGGAAAGCTTGGATTTAGTCACTCAGTCATGTCAGACTCTGTGACCCCATGGACTGTGGCCCACCAGGCTCTTGATGTCCATAGGATCTCCCATGCAAGAATACTTAGTGGGTTGCCACNTGGGGCTTGGGAGTGGGGCAGGAGGCACAGAATCTGAAGACCAATCAAGGGAGAGCGGTGGAAAGCTTGGATTTAGTCACTCAGTCATGTCAGACTCTGTGACCCCATGGACTGTGGCCCACCAGGCTCTTGATGTCCATAGGATCTCCCATGCAAGAATACTTAGTGGGTTGCCACTTCCTTCTCCAGGGAATCTTCCCAACCCAGGGATTGAACCTGGCTCTCCTCTGTTGCAGAGATTCTTTATCATTTGAGCCATCAGAGAAGCCCTTTAGTGGAAAGCATAGGGTATTATTTAACTAGTGCTGGAGCAATCTGACTACTCAGTGCCCAAATATCGACTGTCACTGGCAGAATAATGCCTTCCCCAACTATAGCCACATTCTAACCTGTGAAACCTGTGAGTACTTCACCTTCCATTGAAAAAAGGACTTTATGCATGTGATGAAGTTTAGCATCTTCACTTGAGAAGGACCGGCCTGGATTTTGCAGGTTGGCTTTATAATGGGGAGGCAGTAGGGTCAGAGTCAGAGAAGGAGATGTGATGATGGTGAAGGAGGAAACAGAAAGAACAGGCTCCGTCTTGCAAGCAGGACTCCATCTTGGGCCGGACTGTGGACTTTGAGCTATATGCCCAGGATCTATGGAAATGACATACCAACTGGAAAACCAGACCCCTCAAATGGAAGAGCCCCAGGGCTCATACCTAGACTCTCCAGCCACCTCAAGGAATACCCTAATTATCTGTGTAACTGAATAGAATCATGCATTCTATTATGCTTCTTGGGGTATGACCACAGGCCTATTAATAACTGTCCACTGTTAACTACCTAGGCTTAAGGCATACGAATCACAGGTTAACTTTGATTGTATCTTTCTTTTTCCTTTGTTCAGACTAGTTTCAGGGAATTTGGGGAGGTGGGTTTGGGCACCTACACTTAGGGTATATAATAAGGTTTTCACAAAAACTGGTTGGGGTCCTTGGCTAAGAGGAGACTCTGTCTTGGGCCCGCCTGTGTAATAAACTGCACTTCACTATCTGCATCGTCCTTCTGAGTTTGTTTCCCGGAACACGTGGCTCCAACAAGGAAGCAGAGGTCAGGTGACATCCTTGCCAGCTGGGAGCTGGGAACCAAGGAAGGAGAGTAGCCTTAAAAAGTTGGAAAGTTCAAGGACAGAAATTCTCCTCTCAAACTCCCCAAAGGAACACAGACCTGCTTAAACCTTGATCTTAGCCCAGTGAGATCCATGTTGGATGTCTGACCTCCAGAACTATGAGATCATGAATGGGTGCTGTTTTAAAGCACAAGTTTTGGGTAACTTATTACAGCAGCAATAAGAAACTAATGTGTTGACTCACGGGGAACCTTCCAGACTTCCACAGTGGGATTCTTGGCAAGTACTATACAGCCATGGAGAAGAAAATGGCAACCCACTCCATGGAAAGCCTGGAAAACCCCATGGAGAGAGAAGCCGGGCAGGCTATATAGTCCATAGGGTCACAGAGTTGGACGTGACTCAAGTGACTTAGCAGTAGCATATAGCCAAGCCACTCAGGGTAACTGTTTTCTTGTGCTGTGTATATCCCCTGCTCAACCAGTACCTGTTTCTCCTACACCCTACTTGCATGACTGACCTTCCTACATACTCGCCCCAGGCCTCAGCTAGTGATTGTTCTTATCAAATGGGCTGTGAAGGGTGTGCCCCTCTGCTGATTTCCTTGGTGACGAGTGAGTCAACCTGACTTTGATTTCCCCATAACTGGCGATTTCTCTCCCTCCACCACCATCCTCCCACCCCCATTCCTTCTATTGCCTCACCCCACTTCCCCACCCTGGAGTATCTGAAGACAGCCTTCCTGTCCACCTGCAGGCCACCGCACGCAGTGGGGTGTGGCTCCAGTACCTTGCTTCAGACATGTGTATGTGTGCTTAGTCGCCCAGTCCTGTCTGATTCTTTGTGACCTCATGGACTGTAGCCTGCCAGGCTCCTCTGTCCATGGGAATTCTCTAGGCAAGAATACTGGAGTGGGTTGCCATGCCCTCCTCTATGGGATCTTCCCAGCCTAAGGATCAAACCCAGGTTTCCTGCATTGCAGATGGATTCTTCACTGTCTGGGCCACCAGGGAAGTTGAGACATGTGAGATCCACCATCCATTAAACCACTGATGTCTCTGTTGCTGCCTCTGGGCTCTTTCTTCAGTCTTGCAGCTGGCAGAGACCAGGCCTTGCAGGCCCACAGCGTGCAGCCCAACATGTACCTTTCTTGAAAGCAGTCCTTCTCAACTAGGAACAGTTTTTGCCCACCCACCCTCAAGTTGTCATTCAGTTGCTCAGTCATGTCTGACTCTTTGCAACCCCATGGACTGTAGCACACCAGCCTTCCCTGTCCTTCACCATCTCCCAGAGTTTGCTCAAACTAATGTCCATTGAGTCAGTGATGCCATCCAACCATCTCATCCTCTGTCATCCCCTTCTCCTGCCTTCAATCTTTCCCAGTATCAGAGTCTTTTCAAATGAGTCAGCTCTTCACATCAGGTGGCCAAAGTATTGGAGTTTCAGCATCAGTCCTTCCAATGAATATTCAGGGTTGGTTTCCTTTAGGATTGACTGATTTGATCTCCTTGCAGTCCAAGGGACTCTCAAGAGTCTTCTCCAACACCATAGTTCAAAGGCATCAATTCTTTGGGACTCAGCCTTTTTTAATTGCCCAGCTCTCACATCTGTACATGACTACTGGTAAAACCATAACTTTGACTAGCAAAAGGACCTTTGTCAGCAAAGTAATGTCCCTGCTTTTTAATACGCTGTCTAGGTTTGTCATTGCTTTTCTTCCAAGGAGCAATCATCTTTTAATATCATGGTTGCAGTCACCATCCACAGTGATTTTGGAGCCCAAGAAAATAGAGTCTGTCACTGGCAGAATAATGCCTTCTCCAACTATAGCCACATTCTAACCTGTGAAACCTGTGAGTACATTACCTTCCACTGATAAAAGGACTTTGTGGACATGATGAACTTTAGCATCTTCACTTGAGAAGGCCTGGCCTGGAGTATGCAAGTTGGCTTTATAATAGGGAGGCAGGAGGGTCAGAGTCAGAGGAGATGTGATGATGGAATATCACATAGCTTCTATTGTTTTCCCCATCTATTTCCCCATGAAGCGATGAGACCAGATGCCATGATCTTCATATTTTGAATGTTGAATTTGAAGCCAGCTTTTTCACTCTCATTTTTCACCTTCACCAAGAAGCCCTTTAATTACTCTTCACTTTCTGTCATGAGGGTAGTGTCATCTACACATCTGAGGTTAAGTATTTGATAATGTCTGGAGACATTTTAAATTAACATAACTGGGGGGTAGCAATTGCAGTGGTTTCTAGTCGATGGAGGCCAGAGATGCAGCTGACCATCCTACCAAGCACAGGACAGGGTCCTACAACAAGTATCAGTTCCAAATAGTCAGTAGTGTCAAGGCTGGGAAGTCCTGATCTAGAGCAGCCAATGGACTTTCTGGCTACTCAGAAATCTCTCTTCTGTCCAACAGAGAGCACCTATGCGAGAGGGTCCATTCACAACCACTTGAGATTCACTTCTACTGCCTGTGCCTGAAGTTCAGGCATTACTCTTCTTGGTTCACCAAACATTTCCAGTTCAGGCAGCCCCTACTGAAGGATCCTCTTATTTGTAGCCTGGAGGTAGGGGATTGTACAGTTCTTGTCATAACTGATGCCATCTTGGGCCCATACAGTTCTCCAGTCCTTACACTGATCCTACCTAGGACTGTGGAGTAAATCACTTCTCTGTCATCAAGGGCTTTGTAGTTAATAAACATTTTTTAATAATCATTAGGACCAAATGGCCTCAATGCTCTGTTAGTCCCCAGACAATGATGAAGAACTTCGCTGATGTGTTCTCAACTCCCAAAGTTAAGAAAGAAAGAAAGTTCGTTATTCAGTCAGGTCCAACTCTTTGTGACCCCGTGGACTGTAGCCCACTAGGCTCCTCTGTCCACGGAATTCTCCAGGCAAGAATACTGGAGTGGGTTGCCATTTTCTTCTCCAGGGCATCTTCCCAACCCAGGAATCGAACCCGGGTCTCGCACATTGCAGGAGGATTTTTTACCAACTGAGCCACAAGGGAAGCACCCATTCATAAATCTTGGCTTAGGAATACACATGCTGTTTCTTTCCAAGTATATATTCCCATAACCCTTTTAAAAGTGATTTTATTTATATTTGGTTGTGCCGGGTCTTTGTTGCTGCATGGGCTTTTTTCTAGTTGCAGGGAGCGGGGTCCACTCTCCAGGTGCAGTACACGGGCCTCTCAGCTGCAGTGACTTCTCTTCTTGCAGAGCATGGACCCTGGGGCACTTGGGCTTCAGCAGTTGCAGCACGTGGGCGCTGGAGCACAGGCTCAGTAGTTGTGGCTCACGGGCCTAGTAGCTCTGCAGAATGTGGGATCTTCCTGGATAGGGGATCAAACCTGCGACTCCTACACTGTCAGGTGAGCTCTTTACCACTGAGCCACCAGGAAAGCCCTCCCATACTCTTTGATATGTTAACTATAAAACTGTCCCAATGGCCCCTCAGGTTTGTAGAGTGCAGCTTCAAATCCTTCTGGATCGTTGTCTCCCAAGCTCACCTGTAAAAAACTGACCCATTGATGATACGGAGCTGCCTGTTTACATGGTATCCGTCTCAAGATACCTTCTCAGTTCAGTGGGCGCGTTTCATTCCCTCCATCCTCTAACAGAGATGAATTCAGAATTCTCTCTAGATTACATGGCCACTTATCACCAATTGTATTCCACTTGAATGGTTTAGAAAACACTCAAGAGCCTCATTTAACATCCTGTTACACTTCTTCCTTAAGACAGTTAAGGCATTGTTAGAGCTTAAAGACATTCCTGTTAACTAATTCTGCAGGGGAAGTATTGTAAGCAAGCATTTCCATGAGATAATGATTTCCATTTCCTGAATATGTCTTTCACACAAATCTGTAGACTTGGAATGGGTAGAGAGACACTCTAACATTGTGTATATGAGAAAGGATATATATAAACAAAAGAAGCAAGGAGATCAAACCAGTCAATCCTAAAGGAAATCAACTCTGAATATCCATTGGAAGGACTGATGCTGAAACTGAAGCTCCAATACTTTGGCCACCTGATGCCAAGAACTGACTCATTTGACTCCCTGATGCTTGGAAAGATTGAAGGCAGGAGGAGAAGGGTACAACAGAGATGGTTGGATGGCATCACCGACTCGATGGACATGAGTTTGAGCAAGCTCCCGGAGTTGGTGATGGACAGGGAAGCCTGGCGTGCTGCACTCCATGGGGTCACAAAGAGTCGGACACAACTGAGCGACTAAACTGGACTGAGACAAAAGAGAGAATAGAGAACAGAGCAGGGTCTGTGTGCTTCATTTAGTCACTCATGAATTCAAGAAATATTCTGTTCGAGCATGACCTTCCCATCAAAACATTCCTAATCAGTGTTTAAAATAACCCACTATGGGACTTCTCTGGTAGATCAGTGGCTAAGACTTCATGCTCCCAATGCAGGTGGCCCAGATTCAATCCCTGGCCTATCTGGGGACTAGATCCCATGTGGACCAGCTAAAGATCCCACTTGCCTCCACTAAGACCTAATGCAGCCAAATAAATAAATAAGAATCAAATTACCCACTACCACCATTTACCCACTTTCCACCCTCTTGCCCTTTTCTCTCTTTTTCAAAATTGAGATTTAACCCCATGACATAAAATTCACTCTCTTAAGTGTATAAGTCAGCAGGTTTTAGTACATTTACAAGATTTGTGCAACCATCACTGCTATCTAATTCTGGAACATTTTCAACACCCCAGTAGGAAACCCTGTTTCTTTAGCAGTTATTCCACGTTTTCCCTCCCTCAGTTCAGTTCAGTTCAGTTCAGTCGCTCAGTCGTGTCTGACTCTTTGTGACCCCATGAATCTCAGCACGCCANTTCTCCCAGCAATCTTGATTCCAGCTTGTGTTTCTTCCAGTCCAGCGTTTCTCATGATATACTCTGCATATAAGTTAAATAGGCAGAGTGACAATATACAGCCTTGATGTACTCCTTTTCCTATTTGGAGCCAGTCTGTTGTTCCATGTCCAGTTCTAACTGTTGCTTCAGTCACAATCAATCACCAATCTACTTTCTATCTCTGTGAATTGGCCTATTTGGGGCATTTAATATGGATGGAATCAGACAATATGCAGCCTTTTGTGTCTCGCTTCTTTTACTTAGCATAATGTTTTCAAAGTGTATCCAGGGATATATCTGTATCTTCATTCCTTTTTCATGGCTGAATATTTTATTGAAAGGGTATACCATATTTTTTAACAATGTGGCTTTAAAAATATTTTTTTAATTTAAAAAATTAATCAGACATCAGGTTGTTTTCTCATCTTGACAATCATACAAATGCTGCTATGAACATTCATGTTTTTGTCCACATATGTGTGGACATGTTCTCGGTTGTTTTATCCTACCTAGGAGTATAATTTCTGAATCACATGGTAGCGACGTGGGTAACTTTTTGAAGAACTGCTGCACTGTTTTCCAAAGTAGGTGCACCATTTTAAATTCACACCAGCAAAATATGAGGATTCCAATTTCTCCGCATCCCTGCCAACACTTGGGATTGTCTTGTAGTTTTGCCATCCTAGTGGGTGAGAAATGGTAGCTTCTTGTGGTTTTGATTTGCATGTCCCTGATGACTAAAGGGGCTGCATGCTTTTTTTCATGTACTTACTGGCTATTTGTATATTTTCTTTAGAAAAAGTATCTTCAAATCCTTTGCCTGTGTTTTAATTGAGCATTCTTTTTATTGCTGAGTTGTAAGAGTTCTTTGAATATTTTGGATACTAGACTCTTGTCATATATGTGATTTGCAAATATCTCCTCCCATTATGTGAGTTGTCTTTTCACTTTCTTAATTGTGCCTTGTAAAGCACAAACCTTTAAATTTTTACAGTTCAATATTTGAAATTCTTCTTTTATTTCTTGTACTTTACATGTCATATGTAGGAAAACTTTGTGTAATCCAAGTCACAGAAATTTACACTTACATATTTCCTCTAAGAGACCAATCATTTTAGCTCTTACATTTAAGTCTTTGACCCATTTTGAGTTACTTTTTGTGCATGGTATTGAGACAGAAGTCTAACTTCATTCTTTTGCATGAGGATATTCATTTGCTCCATCATTTTTTAAGACTATTCTCCCCACCTTTAAACAGTTTTGGAACCTTTGTTGACAATCAATGCTTTATTTTCTTTATGGCACTTATCACCAACTGAAGTTATATTATCTGCTCTGCTCAAATACCCTTATGCCTCTCCCCCCATATTTCCTACACAGACACACATACACATGTAAACTAAACTAAGTTTCACAAATTTGTCTCACTTACTGTTTATATCCAATGCCTGTGATATAGTCTGCAATTAATCAACATCTGTTGAATGAATAAATAAACGAGACTCCATTTTTTTTTTAAGAAAAATAATGGCCACTACATTTCCTAAGTGCAAGGAGTCATTTAATTTAAGGCAAAAAAGATTTGACTAATGGGTCTAAATGAGAATGCATTACCATTTCCTGGATTGGATGAGAAGAACACAAGCAGACAAGTAACTACCCAATGGTACAGAGAGAGCCTGTAGAGAACTTGAGTAGAAATCCAAAGGCAGGTGAAAAGGGACTACCCAAGATGCATCTCTTGGTACTCAGCACCGTCCTCCTGCCCTAAGGACGTCTGCTCATCTCGGAATGGAGAGCTCAATGTGCTATACCAGCTGTCCGGCCAAGCACAGTGTGTACTGCTTTTCCGGTATTCTGATGTTTGGGGTTCTTTAGAAACAGACTCTGTCATCATCGAAAGTTAGTCTAATTAAGGAATGTAGTTTTTATTTGCAACATGTCTTTCAAAAGTAAATATTAACTAACATGCTAATTAAAAGGTATATTTTTAAGAGACAGATATGAATTTTCTCAAAAAAGCTTTATTTCTGACCATGAATACAAAGGTTCAGAAACTGACCCTAAAAGTGAGTAGGTAAAACTNAAGTTAGTCTAATTAAGGAATGTAGTTTTTATTTGCAACATGTCTTTCAAAAGTAAATATTAACTAACATGCTAATTAAAAGGTATATTTTTAAGAGACAGATATGAATTTTCTCAAAAAAGCTTTATTTCTGACCATGAATACAAAGGTTCAGAAACTGACCCTAAAAGTGAGTAGGTAAAACTCTTAGTCAACCACCTAAAATATAATAGAAAAGGTTTTTAATACCTTCCTGAGGCTCCTACTTAGAAAGAAAGAGCACGTCCTCCCACTAGTGGAAGAATTAAGTAATTGCTTGATTTTCCAAGAAGGATTCATAGGCTCCATCTTATGGTGAAAAATGTTAGCCAAGCTTTAGAGCCACTAAAAAATTCATTGCCCACACAAGGACATAAGATGAAAAAAATCATTGAAAACTGCAGTCTACAAAAGCCAAGAACATAAAGGTCTATGTCGCTGGTGAGAAAAATAAGCCAACTGCCAGGAAATGACCAAACTATTTTTCTGAACTATGACTGCAACCAAGCCACATAATATATGTGTGTATGATATTAACAACTGTATCTCAAATTCAAAATTGGGAAAAAAAAGTTAAGATAAAAATAGGAATATTTTACTTCTAATATTTTCTTTCACAATTCATTGACTTTTATTTTAGAGCCAGAAATCTGCAACTTTTTCTTTGGCACCAATATGTCACTGTAAATCTTGTTTCAAGTCTGATATGAACACAGAATTCAACCTTGACAGATAGTCTAGACAAGAAGCAATGTTTAAAATTGGAAAGGAGCTATTGAAAACCATAGGCATTTTCAAAGAGTTTTAAAAAAAAAAGTCTTTGCACAATTGCTAAGATGTTTGCAAGAGTCTGACTTTCCGGTGTCACTATATTACATTTTCCATCCTGTATGACACCACAGATCACCTTCCATGTTACAGGCAAGGACTGACAAAAAGGCACAGAACAGGGGGAGACTGTCTTCAGAATTTGAGATCAATAAGCCACGTCAATGGTCAGTGTATCCATCATGGAATTCAGGCCATCGATTATAGTTCCACCAACTAATTCTAGCACAGAAAAGAGGATCAGATAACACTACGCCAGATGACTGTCTCCATGTTTTATAACTACTGTGGATGGCTTTGCAGGGAAATATTCAAAGCATTTGTTAACCCAACAGGCCAGCTAGTGGTAACAACCTTTGCTGCTTAACATAAGCAAAGATTTTTTTTTCCTCAGATGATGTGAGTTCTTGTCAACAGTTCACCATTTCTCCTTAGCTTCAGCTATGGCTTAGACTCTCCATCTACCTGCAGGGAGGAGACGGCCATGCTATGTGTCCAACTCATCCAACAGAGCTTGCCAGTCCAAAGCCTAGGAGGTTATCCAGCTTACAGGTGCTGAGCTCTGTGTCTGTGACGTGTTCCATTTTAAACTTCTAGCAGAGAGCAATTCCTGCTGAATAATGCAAATGAGTAGGTGTAATGACTGTGTCCTTAGATAACTTGCAACATGAAACTTACCTTTAAGGGCAAGTCCAACATTAGCATCATCTTCTATCCCAGAAACATCACCAACATTAAACTGTTTGAAAGTTTCCTCTATTACAAAAATGAATTCTTAATTGCTTCCCCATGTTGTGCCTGTCACGGGCACACTGTACAAAATATTTTCAATCATAAAAATTCTCAAACCCACAGGGAATAAACGAAGCTAATTATTACATCTTAGTACTACTACATATCTACCCTTGGCTGCAATAGCAAATGTCACAACATTTAAAACTTTTCACACAATTTATCTTTTCATTTCCTAGCCACATTTTCAGGACCTTGAGCAATAGTATTTCCAGTTACACTTACATTTGCATGTGCTTCTGTCTTTTCAGGACTCAATTTCTGCTATATTCAAAAGACACTCTTTTACAACTTGCTGTCTGTGAAGAATGTGATGTCCCAAGCAGATTTTTCCCTTAAATATGTAACTGCTTATTTTATGAACAACCAGAACAAGCCGTGTTGACATTTCATTTCTCTCAGAAGCCCATTCAGTTTTGATCATGTCTCTTCCACACCCCTGGTCTTTGTTCTTACAGTGGTTCATTTCATGGGACATCTAGGCTGTTTTCTTTCATTACAGCTGTCAGTGAAGAAAAAATAAAAAGGACGCACAACCTAAACATTACAGGTTATATTTTATTCAGGGACATTAATGAAAGACTGACTATTGCCTGGGAGGCAGCCTTTCAGATAGCTCTAAGGAACTGTTCCAAAGAGGTAAGGGAAGAGCCAGGATGGGAGGGGGGCGGAAATATGTAGCTGAACATCAAAAGATTATTGCTAATCATACACACATACAAAACTGACATCACAAGTTAATGATTTTAGTGCTTTTCTATACATGGGAAGATGCTTTTCAAGTCTGGGCTCATTGAAATTATTCCATTGATATGCATCTTAACCATCTAGCTATGAGGCTTCCCTCACAGCTCAGTTGGTAAAGAATCTGCCTGCAATGCAGGAGACCCTGGCTCAATTCCTGGGTCAGGAAGATCCCCTGGAGAAGGGATAGGCTACCCTCTCCATTATTCTTGGGTTTCCCTGTGTCTCAGCTGGTAAAGAATCCACCTGCAATGCAGGAGACCTGGGTGCGATCCCTGAGTTCAGAAGATCCCCTGGAGAAGGGAAAGGCTACCCACTACAGTTTTCTGGCTTGGAGAATTCCACGGACTGTATAGTCCATGGGGTCACAAAGAGTCGGACACTGACTGAGCGACCTTCACTTAACACTCTAGGCCGTATCTTTTTTTTCCTCCATCTGGAATTTCCCCTCAGGGCACACCTTCAGGGGTGGCTACCGTGGCTGATGGCTTAATGGTGGGCATAATTCGTTGTTTGCTGAAATGGCAGGTAACATTTTTTTTGTCCACATATCCTTTGCCAAATAAGCATATAGGAATGATTTTAAGTTTATGAAAAACATTTGACCCTCTAGGTTTATCTTCTTTTTCTTCCTTTTCATAGACACGAGGAATATTTTTGCTTTTCTAACATTATACAGTAGAAGTGATTTTCACAAAAGCAAAACTCAGCTTTTAAAAATACTATAATTTTTATAATTCATCCTCTAGATCTGGTGTCCCTCTACCTGATGAAGAACTGGCCCTCTTGTTCTCCCCCCGGAAGTCATTTGGTCAATTCCACAAAGATGTTGAGAGGCCAAGTTCCTGTTGTCCTGGAATAGACCCTAGAGCCCATACTATAAACCGCACAGGAAAGTACCCCTTACCTGTTGTGGTGGTTATTGTTGTAGAGTCGCTAAGTCATGTTTGACTCTGTGATTCCATAGACTGTAGCCCACCGGGCTCCTCTGTCCATGGGATCTCCCAGGCAAAGAATCCTGCAGTGGGTGGCCACTTTCTTCTCCAGGGGATTTTCCCATCCCAGCGATCAAACCTGCATCTCCTGCATTGGCAAGAGGACTCTCTACAGCTGAGCCACCTGAGAAGCCCACCCCTTAGCTGCAGTGGTTCTCAACCTTCCCCTGTGCTCCCCTTCCCATGTTAGACTTGCCATAGGGAGCTTCGGAGATGCCAATGCTCAGGTCTTCCCCAGAGCAATTGCTCAGAATTTCTGAGGATAAGACCTGGCTGTGGATTTTTTTTATAAGCCCTTCAGGCAACTCAGGCAATTCTGCTATGCAGGCAGGATTGAGAAGAACCAATGAAAGAAGAAGTGCCAAGAATTAAGATGACATGCTTACCTGAAAAGTTGACCAAAAGGTGAAAACACCAGCCCTACTGTAACCAGCCAGAATCACAAGAGCAACCCTCCACCTAGGTCTATGCTTTTAAAAAAAAAAAAAAAAATGAAAGTTCCTGGGATCATACATCAGCTTCCCACTGGCTATCTATTTTACATGTGGGAATGTATATGCTTCCATGCCAGTGCTCTGAGACAACCTAGAGGGACGGGATGGGAAGGGAGGTGGGAGGTGGGATTACAGGGGAGGGGACACGTGGCATACCTATGACAAATTCATGTTAATGTATGGCCAAAACCATCACAATATTGTAAAGCGATTAGCCTCCAGTTAAATAAATAAACTTAAAAAAAAAAAAAACAAGCAGAGGGGAGGGAGGGAGAGGTGAGTGATGTGAGTCACAGGCAGCACGCTGGGGAGTTGCCGCAGAGCCCTCGGAGGCACTCATTCGGGGTCCTCAGGAGACAGCCGGAACGGGGATGCCTGCTCCCAGAGGCATCATGGCCAGATGGTGTCGGAGGAGCAGCAGCATTCTTAGGGAGCACACTTACCACCCCCAGGAGAATACTGAGACATCCCCAGTCCCCTCTCTCCCATGCCAGGACAATGGAAGAAGAGGAAAGAGAAACAGGTGTCCCCACTCCCACTCAACCCAAGCAGATGGGGTCTCAGCTCAAGCTGTGCTTGAGGAAAAGCAGAGAAGATAAGACTCAAACCAGTATGAAAAAATATTGGATTGAGTCAAAGAAGACTAGAAAAGATTCAGCCTGCCTAAGATTTCACTATGGGATTGAAACTGAGCAGGATCCTGTGGGGTCCTCCCAGGTAGGAAAACCTCTCCATGTCCCCTGTTTCTTGTTTGTAGGCAATGGTTTTAGACTCCTAGACCTTTCTTTGAGTTCCAAAGAACAGATATAAGCAGTTCCAGACAGGGAGGTGAGGGAAAGCAGAAACAAAGGAAAACAAGCCCAACAAAGTTAACTTAAACTAATGTCTTGATTTATGACCGCACACTGCAGAGACTGCATCCTGTGGCTTTAACCGGCTGCCCCAAGCAGACTTGAAATTGATGGCACCAGGAGGATCAATTAAGAACTGAAGCTCCTGAATCATCACAGAAGCTCTAAGTAAATAATAAAATGCCTCAGCCATGGCTTCTGCTCTCTCCTGGAAAGAAGTTGCTACATGACAAGACCATGATTTACTAGTCGGCTTTGCAGGCATGCATAGATCAGTCGAAATCACCAAAGACACCTTTAATCACTAGACGGCACCAGGAAGTCTGCAGCTGAGGCCTTATCGGGAAGGTGAAATCACAGAGAAGTCTTCTTCTTTACCTTTTTGCCTTTAAAAGCCTTGTGTCCCAGCCAACCAGATGGATCTGAGATAAGTCTAGGTCTCCACCTTCTGAGCTGCACCTCCTCTACTAATAAAAGTAGTGGAGGTCTTCCCTGGTGGATCAGATGATAATGAATCTGCCTGCAATGCAGGAGACCCATGTTCGATCCCTGGGTCAGGAAGATCCCCTGGAGGAGGGCTTGGCAACTATTCTTGCCTAGAGAATCCCATGGACAGGGGACCCTTGCAGGCTACAGTCATAGGGTTGCAAAAGAATTGGACACAACTACAAAGAAGGCAATGGCACCCTACTCCAGTACTCTTGCCTGGAAAATCCCATGGATGGAGGAGCCTGGTGGGCTGCAGTCCATGAGATCGCTAAGAGTCAGACACGACTGAGCAACTTCACTTTCACTTTTCACCTTCAAGCATTGGAGAAGGAAATGGCAACCCACTCCAGTGTTCTTACCTAGAGAATCTCAGGGACAGAGGAGCCTGGTAGGAGGCCATCTGTAGGGTCGCACAGAGTCGGACACCACTAAAGCAACTTAGCAGCAGTAGCAGCACCAAGGGATACTACTGATATATCTTTCTCTGCTCCAAACGCTATTTCAGTTTGGCCTCACGGTGCCTCAGACACATGAACTTGGGTTCAACAATAGGATGAGAGAAGATTCAAAAGCAGAGGGTTAAACACTCTGATTGAAGGGAAAGTCTTGTTCATGTTTATCCCTCTCACTGAGTTGATGCTGCTCCCTAAACCAATGATACTTTATTGTTTTCTCAGTCATACTAGGCTTAAATACTGTGATTCTAAGATTTCCTTAGGATTTCTATACTCCCTGAGGTGACATATACGTTGCTTGGAGATCAAACAGAGACTTGGAAGGGGACAGGAGGGAAAAAGGAGGTGGGGAGTCTCTTCCGTGGATGTTCCTCTCTCCTTGCATTGGCTTCATCTGGACCCAAGCTTGCAAGACCTCCTTGGTAGGAGACTCCAAGACTCCAGACTTCCTTGGAATCTAACTCCCTCAGCAAATTTTCAAACTCTTTTTGTGAACACAAGGCAGAAACAGCAATTCTCCCAAGGGTGGATGGACGGTGGGACAGTGAGTGTGCCTGCAAAGCCCCCTCTGCCACTGAGACCTCCACACAGCCACGAGGGATGCGCCATGAAGTAGGGCCCCTTTCAGAGAGACGCTTACCCTCAATAACTCTTCCCTCCCCCTCTCTCCTCTTTCCTGGAAAAGCATTTTCTAGTCTCCATGGTGGGGCCTGAGTGAGGACTGAAAGGAAAATAGCTCCCTAATCATATGTTCTTCCAAAGTTGTTCTGTCCTACACGTGGACCAGTTTTTGAACTTAATAGCTGACAATTTGAAAACTTTGGTATTTGGTTCCACCATGAGAGTTTCCCCAAAATAAAGGTGCCTCCATTCTAGCTCCTCAAATGAGTCAAAAAAACAAATGATAAGTTGACCCCACATCCCTATAAATACAGTGCCTGCCCACCATTGCTCTCACCTCTTAATATCAGAGAAAAACAGGAATGAAAACCATTAGAAGATGGTACCAGATCAATAGAAATCAAGGATTATGTGTGAGAAATTTGGGGAGATCTTATTTATTACAAATCTGTGTAAGTTAGGACCAAAAAAAAAGAAAAATGAATTTGTTGCTTCATAATGGGCCTTAGGAAGCATCACTACAAACAAAGCTAGGGGAGGTGATGGAATCCCAGCTGAGCTATTTCAATCCTGAAAGATGATGCTGTGAAAGTGCTGAACTCAATATGACAGCAAATTTGGAAAACTCAGCAGGGGCCACGGGACTGGGAAAGGTCAGTTTTCATTCCAATCCCAAAGAAAGGCAATGCCAAAGAATGCTCAAACTACCACACAACTGCACTCATCTCACATGCTAGTAAAGTAATTCTAAATTCTCCAAGCCAGGCTTCAACAGTACATGAACTATGAACTTCCAGATGTTTAAGCTGGTTTTAGAAAAGGCAGAGGAACCAGAGATCAAATTGCCAACATCTGCTGGATCATCAAAAAAGCAAGAAGCAAGAAGGTTCCAGAAAAATATCTATTTCTGCTTTATAGACTATGCCAAAGCCTTTGACTGTGTGGATCACAATAAACTGTGGAAAATTCTGAAAGAGATGGTATACCAGACCACCTGACCTGCCTCTTGAGAAATCTGTATGCAGGTCAAGAAGCAACAGTTAGAACTGGACATGGAACAACAGACGGGTTCCAGATAGGAAAAGGAGTACGTCAAGGCTGTATATTGTCACCCTGCTTATTTAACTTATATGCAGAGTACATCATGAGAAATGCTGGACTGGAAGAAACACAAGCTGGAATCAAGATTTCTGGGAGAAATATCAATAACCTCAGATATGCAGATGACACCACCCTTATGGCTGTCTCTTATACACATCTNGGGTTCCAGATAGGAAAAGGAGTACGTCAAGGCTGTATATTGTCACCCTGCTTATTTAACTTATATGCAGAAAACATCATGAGAAATGCTGGACTGAAAGAAATACAAGCTGGAATCAAGATTTCTGGGAGAAATATCAATAACCTCAGATATGCAGATGACACCACCCTTATGGCAGAAAGTGAAGAGGAACTAAAGAGCCTCTTGATGAAAGTAAAAGAGGAGAGTGAAAAAGTTTATTTAAAACTCAACATTTAGAAAACTAAGATCATGGCATCCGGTCCCATCACTTCATGGCAAACAGATGGGCAAACAGTGGCTGACTTTATTTTGGGGGGCCTCAAAATCACTGAAGATGGTAACCGTAGCCATGAAATTAAAAGACGCTTACTCTTTGGAAGGAAAGTTATGACCAACAACCTAGGGAGTGTATTAAAAAACAGAGACATTACTTTGCCAACAAAGGTCCATCTAGTCAAGGCTATGTTTTTCCAGTAGTCATGTATGGATGTGAGAGTTGGACTACAAAGAAAGCTGAAAGGCAAAGAATTGATGCTTTTGAACTGTGGTGTTGGAGGACTCTTGAGAGTCCCTTGGACTGCAAGGAGATCCAACCAGTCTATCCTAAAGGAAATCATTCCTGATTATTCATTGGAAGGACTGATGCTGAAGCTGAAACTCCAGTACTTTGGCCACCTCATGTGAAGAGTTGACTCACTGGAAAAGACTCTGATGCTGGGAAGGATTGGGGGCAGGAGGAGAAGGGCATGACAGAGGATGAGATGGCTGGATGGCATCACCGACTCGATGGACATGAGTTTGAGTAAACTCCAGTAGTTGGTGATGGACAGGGAGACCTGGCGTGCTGCAGTCCATGGTGTTGCAAAGAGTCAGACACGGCTGAGCAACTGAACTGAACTGAACTGAATATATGAAAGCTGCTGACAAATATTACTCCCCTCTAATAGTAGAAGTAAGATAAGTTAATGACTCTGTTACTGATGATGCAGAACTTGCCAAAGAATCTTATTTCCTGTCTCTAGCTATCATGAATAAATAGTCATTCATGTACCAGTCTTTGGCTTGACATGAATTTTCATTTCTCTAACCAATGCTTTCTTAATTTTGTAATATATGGCTATGTCTGGTGATATTTTTATATAAATATGACTTATAATGCAATTTTATAATAAAAGAAAAGTCCCTGTATTTGAAATAAAATTAATTGGGGTTGGGGAAATCCATTTTGTTACTCCTCCATTTATATTATAAAAATAGGACAAGTACACTGGCATGAAGCCTCAGGGTCAAGAAGACATTAGGAACTGGTGAATGTGTTAGTTGCTTAGTCATGTCCAACTCTTTGTGACCCCCTGGCTGGTAACCCACCAGGCTCCTCTGTCCCTGGGGTTCTCCAGGCAAGAATATCAGAGTGGGCTGCCATTCCCTTCTAGGAACTGGTGAATACTACAACACTAAAAAGCACGTCCGTGCATTGTGCATAGACAGACACAGCTCTGCTTCAAATGACTCACCATTAAGACTCGATAATGCCCAATTTTTTAACTTTTCAAAGAAGACAGATTTTTGTGTGTACATATAGGCAGTCTCCTAAATTTAGATGTTGGCCTATACGATAAAAATCAAGCACCGGTGAATCACTGTTGTCCAACATCAGGCACTACAAGGTAAAGTACAGCTTTAGCCCAGATTTAACCCAAGACCCACTGGGCTCTAGCTAAGGCCTTGGTTCTCAATGGTGACTGTGAGATCTCTTAGCTTTTTAAGAAGCTACAGCATGCCTGGGCCTTTCTCTCTGATTCTCTTCTTCATTTTCTTGTGCTTTATTGGTAAATACTTCCTAGATGTTATGTTTCTTTTTACAAATTGAAGGTTTGTGTAACCCTTTGTTAATCATATCTATTAGTGCCATGTTTCCTTTTATCTCCTAGATTCTGACTAAATAGATTAGGAATGAGTCCTGAGCATATATATATATATAATATTTTATATTTTATTTTATGCTTCATTTATTATATTATACTTTATATTTTATTGATTTATATGTTTATGAAAGTGAAGGTATTAGTTGCTGAGTCACATCTGACTCTTTGCAACCCCATGGACTATAGCCCACCCGGCTCCTCTGTCCATGGGATTCTTCAGGCAAGAATACCGGGGTGGGTAGACACTCTCTTCTCCAGGGGATCTTCCCAACCCAGGATCAAACCTGGGTCTCCCACACTGCAGGCAGATTCTTTACTGTCTGAGCCCCCAGGGAAGCCCACATATATTTATAAATATTTTATATCTTATACACATCCATATGTTCCAGAGTTCATTCTGCTACACGGGGAGGGCAAAGAAGTAGGGAATTAAATTTCAAGTAACGATATTTTGTCACATTTTCCAACTTCAACACTATGTTCAAAACACTCTGAAGGCTTCCCGGGCTAACTATACCTGATTCTGGGCATAAATATTGACATGGATCTTGGTAAATTAGAACTGGTGATAAACACACAAAAAATGAAAACTGTCATGTGGGAGTTTTTGTCTCTAACCCAAATGACATCCAATTTTGGCTTTTCTGAGTACTGTTTGAGGACACTATAACAGCTAGCTTTCCCGAAAGAAACTTGATTCTAAGTAAAAATGATCAGATATGAGCTGATGGGAAATTCTGACTCATAAACTAAGCATAGGAAAAAAGTCTCTACTCAAATAAAGGAGATAACAAAGGAAGCAGGAGGAAGCAGAGCAAAAGAATCTGTTCACATTTTCATCGATAATTTAGCAGGTAACACGTCTTGTGAGATAAGGAAAAAAGACTGTGATTCCTAAACTGGGACTCTTGCCCTGTAAAGTCAGTAAAATATGGACTTAAATGAGATAGGTAGGTTGGAGACAAAAATGGCAACCCACTCCAGTATTCTTGCCTAGGAAATCTCATGTACAGAGGAGCTTGGCAGGCTACAGGCCATGAGGTCACAAAGAGTCGGACACAACTGACTGACTAAACAACAGCAAAGGTAGGTAAGGTAGGAGGGTGCTGAGCCTGTCTAAATTTTTTTTTTCCCCAATGAGCTCCTGAAAGCCCAAGACAAATGGGTCTTGATGAAAAATGGAGACAGCCGGCAACCAGATCTTCTCATCATTTGCATTTCAAGCCTCTAACTTATGGTCACGTGACAAGCAAATGAAGAAAAATTAGCAATAACCATCAACTGGAAAGAAAGAACATAATTACACTGAGTCAGGATCAGACAGTTGCAGAGAAGGTACCAGTTCTTCAGGCAGAAATCTGAACATCAGAGCCAAAGAGGATGGTGACAGTGAACACGGATGCGATGGATAAAGACACGACCAGGTTCAAGATCGTCTTCACCTTGGTGGTCTCTGCAATAGAGTGCATTGTTGGCATCGCTGGGAATGGCTTCATCACTGTCATCCACGCAGCCGAGTGGGTCAGAGGCAAAAGACTCCCCGTTGGTGACTGCATTCTGCTCATGCTGAGCTTTTCCAGGCTCTTGCTACAGATCTGGATGATGCTGGAAAACACGTACAGTCTGCTGTTCTGGGTCATCTACAATGAAAAAAGAGTATACATACTTTTCAAAACCATCGTCATGTTTCTGAACTACTCCAACCTCTGGCTTGCTGCCTGGCTCAATATCTTCTATTGTCTCAGAATCGCAAGCTTTACTCACCCGTGGTTCTCCGTGATGAAGAGGAAGGTCATGGGGCTGATGCCTGGGCTTGTGAGGCTTTCCCTGTTCTTCTCCTTTTGCTCCAGCTTTCCCTTCTCTAGAGGTATCTTCAATGTGTACGTGAACAATTCCGTCCCCATCCCCTCTTCCAACTCCACTGAGAAGGTGTACTTCTCCGAGACCAACATGGGCAACTTGGTTACCACCCTTTACCTGGGGATCTTCATCCCTCTGATCATGTTTATGCTGGCGGCCACCCTGCTGATCATCTCTCTCAAAAGACACACCTTCCACATGAAAAGCAACGCCACTGGCTCCAGGGACCCCAGCATGGAGGCTCACCTGGGGGCCATCAAAGCCATCAGCTATTTTCTCATTTTCTACGTTCTCAATGCAGTTGCTCTATTTCTTTCCATATCTAACATCTTTGCCGCCAACAGCTCCTGGAATATTTTGTGCAAAGTCATCATGGCTGCCTACCCTGCGGGCCACTCAGTGCTACTGATTTTGGGCAACCCTGGGCTGAAAAGGGCATGGAAGCGGTTTCAGCACCAAGTTCATCTCTATCTGTAAGGGCAAACGCACAGGGAACCACAGGACCTGCTCCAATCAAGCTCTGACTTCTCCTCTCCTGGACCTCTCTCCCCACCCATCTTTCTTCCCTCATCTGCTCTGACACTTCTCAGGTAACTGGATTCATTCATGAATGTGAAGCTGAATTTTTTTACTTGAGATTCTAAGTAGAAGTAGCTAAACCACTCTAAGGTGGATTTATGAATGCTCCTTAACCTATGGTCATTTGCATCCTGTCCTTAGCTCTTCTCTACTTCCTCCCCCACTGAACCTAAGAGCGGGTGACCAGATATTTCTGTTTGCCTGGGATGAGCTCTGTTTGTGCCTGCTGGCATTTTTCATCCTTTAATTCCCAAGGATAGCTTGGTCTGGATGAAAAATTATATGGTCACCCTACTTAAGGAACCCCACTAACCCAGAGTCAAGAAAAAGGAGGGCTAGTAACAAGCATGGTGTGCATCTCAAGGGGTAGAAGGGACATCTGAATGCTTACAGACAAAGGGGATCCAGGAGAGAAAATCTGGCCCAAATTTTCAGTGGTGTAGAAGTTTCAAGGAAAATGAAGAGTGAAGAAAAAGGCTTTGGACTTGGCTAAAAGACGGTTGGGCTTCCCTGGAGGCTCAGTGGTAAAGAATTCTCCTGCCAATACAGGTCAGGAAGACCCCTGTGGAGAAGGAAACCCACTCAAATGGCAGGCAACCCACTCCAGTATTCTTGCCCAGAAAATCCCACAGACAGAGGAGTCAGCAGGCTATAGTCCCTGGGGTCACAGAAGAGTCAGACACAGCTGAGCAACTAAACAACCACCTGTAATCCTTAACACAAAAGGTTAAGGATCCGGTGGCACTCAGATCACAGGAGTTTCCAGAAATCACGCGAAGATGAAAACAGTGAGGCATTTTGTAAAGCCCAGTCTTTTCAGGAGGCTGGTTGGAGGTAAAGATGACGCAGAGGGTGGCAGGTGTGTAGTGGTGGCTGGTCAACTGGATGCTCTATGTTTCTAAATGATAAGGGACAACTCGAGAAGAAAGGAAAGGAAGAACAGAGTAAAGAGTGATGTGAGCAGGAAGTAGAAAACAGAGAGAGGCCAGACTGGAGGGTCATCTCTTTTGCTTCCCTCCTGGGTCTGTGACAATATACGCACGGGTGCCTCTGGCTTTACCAGTTCTGGGTCAGCTGGCGGAACTAGCAGGGTGGGGCAGGGTATCTAGGAGGGGCTGCTGGACAAGCAAACACTTCTTACTACTCACTGTCGCTCTCCAGAATGAGACCCGCAGCAGAGGCTCCAAAGGCTGATCACAGAGTTAGACAGCCCTCCTCCCAGATATCTTGGAACCAGAAGTTAGTAGGTTGGGTTTTCTTATATTGGGCATTTTTAAAATCAGAATTACTAAGGTAACTGGGGGAAAAAATGCTACTGATCATATCAAGCTTAAGAGGCTAAATGAAAATGTGAGGTCATCGGCAAATGCTAAATTCTGAGTTCCTGGACCTTTGAGCACTTTTTTCAGAGTCCCTTACCTCCTAAGTGGCAAAAAAAAAATCACACGTACACACACACACACACATTCACTCACATTCATCCCCTTATAGTTCAAATAGCTTGGTACTTACTCAACTGGAAAGGAAAATGCTTATAGAAAACACACTGTTTTGATAGCTTTCCTAAGTGAAATTTATTTAAAACTGTTTAAGGTTGGCATGACAGTTATCGTAAAAAAAAATAATGGATTTTGAAGTTTCATTTCAAGGCCTAAAGAAAAGAGAAATATACATTTTTCCCAAATAATACAAGCACTAATACCTACTGAAAAACAGAAAACGGATTCAAAGTCATCATGTCATTAATATGAACACTGCCAAGAAAATAAACTGTATAATCCCTCTCTGTGCTTATTATGAAGAAATAGTATCTCATTTGCAAAAGCTGAAGGAGGCAGAGAGCTAACAAGAGCTTTAAGGATGATGACATCCTTATCAATACTGTATGTTGCCCTACTTTAACCAGATCAAGTTCTCTCCTCACTACTCCTCCCTCCCTCCCCTTTTTTTCTTGCTTTCAAAATGCACCCAAAGTTCCACAATGGGCCAGACTACCCTGTCTTCAAATTGGTTGGCTTTGGACAGAAACTAGCATTCCTAGGGGATCCAATTTGCAAACTCTGCACAACACCCCTGTCCCCTGGGAGCAGTTGAAAGTTATGGCAGGAAGGATTTCTTTACCCACAAAGTCATCCCCCACATTATCCACCACGTGGAGCAGTCTCTACTGAATAAGAGACAAGAAAGCAGAAGTTCAGTCGACCGGTAACAAGGCTTGAGATGAGCAAGGTTGGGCTGAAGCCAAGGGCAGAAATCAGAAGCCATTGGGGAAGGGCAGGAAGAGACACCGGGAGGGAAGGGGGCCCTCCACCCAAAGTCCCCGTGGAGAGAAGCACACTCCTTACAGGGAGGCGGAGAACGAGAATTTACACATAAAGGTGGGTTTGTGGGAAGAGGTAGGACAAACAAAGCGGGGAGCCAGTCCTCAGTGTGTGGAAGTGGGGGGGGGGGCTCTCTGGACCCCTTCTCTGGATCGAGAGGCATTACCTTTTACAGAAGACGTGATGGTTGTCAGGGAAATGGCCAGCTCCAGGGCGCTCTGCAGGGAGGTCACGGGATACTGGCCATTAGAAACTTCTAAAAAGGAAGATGGATGCCTTCTGGAGCCAGGGATGTGACCCAGATGGCCTAGGCAGGGCAGACTCAGGGAAGAAAACAGCAGTGCCGAGGTGAGGGTGGGGAACAGAGCCGCAAGCACTGCGGGAGGGAAGGTGTGAAGGTGCTGAGCTCCGAAGACAAACCTGGCCGGTCTCCTCCGGCGAAGGGCTCTACTGACAGCTCCTGCCGGGCCTCCAGAGAGTATTCCCACAAACCAGGGAGCAGAATGTCTTCAAGAGCTTTCCAGAGGAACTTCCTGGGTGAGACCCTTCCCAGGGCGGGACCCTTCCCAGGGCGGGACCCTTCTCAGGGCGAGCCCCTTCCCAGGGTGAGACCCTTCCCAGGGTGAGACCCTTCCCAGGGTGAGACCCTTCCCAGGGAGGGGTGGGGTGTGGTGGGGGTGCTCTGTCTGCAAAGCCAGCCTGCCAACCAGCCTCACTGAGGGGAAACGGGGTGTTTTTAAGTTTTTGGTTTGTTTCCCATTTGGTTTTCCTCCTTGCTTTTAGTAAAGGGTCTAAAGAATGTTCCACCCTCGCTCAGCTGTGTCAGGAGAAAATAAGAGAAAAGTGGTTTTGAAGTTAGTCCAGGGCGAAACAGAACCAGTAATCCCCTGGGTCAGATTTGGTTCGGGTGTGGCAGAAGCAGACAGAGTGGAACCAAGGAAGGAAACAGACCCACAGACTTAAGAGAAGGAACTGTGGTTGGGTGTGGGGTGAGGGATGGTTAGGGACTGACAGGTACACACTGCTGCATTTAAAATGGATAATCCCCATTTACCTACTGTATAGTACTGGGAACTCTGTTCAATATTATGTAACAACCTAAATGGGAAAAGAATTTGAAAAAGAATAAATACATGTATGTGTGTAACAGAATCACTTTGTTGTGTCACTGAAACTGACACAACATTGCAAATCACCGATACTCCAATAGAAAATAAAGAGTTTTAAAAAATTACTAAAGTATATATTTTTTTAAAGGAAACAGCCATAAACAAGACATTTTAAAAAAAGAATCCCAAGGTGGAACATTCATGGAAAAAATCTCACCTCAGCAGCTGCACCCATCTCCCAAGTTCCACCTTCCTCTCTCCTACCCTGTGGTCCCCAGAGTCAAGATGACTTAAGCTTGGGGTCCTGGCTCGGCTATTTATGGGTCTGTGACTCAGGCATGTTACTGCCTGTCTCTGAACCTCAGTTTCTGTATCTGTAAAATGGGAATAATGATAAGAATATCGACCACCTAGGATTTTCTGTCTCAGTCTCAGAAATGAGTGAGAGAAAACACTGGCCCAGAGTAAGCTCTCAGAGACCACTGGCTGTTCATTGTCTAAAGGTGAGGGATGGGCGGCTGAGAGGCAGGGTGTTGGAGAATGAGGACACTCAGAGCAGGTCAGATGAGAAAAAGCCACAGCCCAGACTGAGCCGGATGCACACAGAGGACCAGTCCTGAGCCAGGGGCTCCAGCGGGACACAGCTTAATCTGTAGCAGCTCACCCACCCCAGCAGGGAGAGAGGAAGAGGGGGCACCCTGACGGGTCCAGCTCCTGCACCCACTCCTGACAACATCAGAAAGACTCCAGGGTTTAGCGCCTTGGCACTGGTTCAAGTCTCTGTCTGGAATAAAGCAGGGCACAGGGTCAGGGGTCAGCAAACCCTCGGTCAAGCCTCACAGTAACTATCTGAGGCTCTGTGGGCCCCTGTCACAAGTCCTCCAGGTTCTTCTGTAGCACAAAACCCACCAGAGGCAACATGTATGGCAGTCCTCCAATAACATTTGATTTACTGGCACTGAAATATGAATTTCATGTAATATTTCACACGTCAGGAAATATTCTCTTGTTCTTCAACCATTTAAACATGCAAAAAGCATTCTTGGCTCATGAGCTCTACAAAAATAGGCAGTGGGTCAGATTTTGACCCCCCAAACCCCAGTTTGCCAACCGTGCACTTGGCACTTTCTCCAACCTAAGGGGGAAACAAAACCCACCACCAAATTCCACTTATCTTCACTCTAAACCAGAGACACTCATCATGACAGCTTTTCCCATGTTTCAAACACAGCAACTTTCCGAATGTTTTTGCCACTTCCAGTTTCTCCAGCTTTCATCCACCGCTCTGGAATCCCTAAAACACAAAATTGTTTGTGAAAAATAAAGACTCATCTAATGCGCTGGTCCCGCCTCCCCCACCACTTCCCCCATCACCACAATGCTGTTAAGGACAGACATATAGGCCCCAAACGAGTTTTTATCTAAAGCTCTGAGAGGGACCACCCTGAAGCTATGCAGTCAGTAACAAGGAGTAAAGGCTGGCAGACAGGTCCCTACAGAGTCCCTGGGAATGTTGTGGAGGCTATGTCTCCGACTCTGAAATGATCACACTCCTACAAACTCCCACTGTCAGATCGGACCCTTGGCTGCCTTTCTCTTCGTGGATCTGATCCAGGGGCAGCGCTTACATCTTTGCATTATGTCAGAGGGTAGGTAACTGGCTGGTTTATTATTCGATGGCAGGAGAGGCCTAGCGTCTGTGTGGCACTGGAGAAGGACCTGGAAGATCCTTGGTGTCAAAGATCTAGACTTGAGTCTCCACTAGGGTGATCTTTGGAAAGTCACTAAACCTTTCTCAGCCTCAATTTCCCTGCTCAGGAAACAGCGATGATGGGAATATTCACTTCAAAGGGTTGTTTGGAGGTTCAGAGGAAATAATACACTTGTGCATAATAAACCAGAAATCTCCATATGAAGGTAAATGCATTTATTCACTCAACAAAAGTATACTGTGTATGGGCTAATCCCTGAACTGGATACTGAGAACTCAAAGGTTAGGCAAAAAAACATTCACCTCTCTGAGCTCAGAGGCTGGGAAAGAACAACTCGTTAAACTACAGTGTGGAAAACACTTCAGGGGAGGTCTGTGTACTGTGGGGTCAGCGCTGTGCCTCAAACTGCAAAGGTTCATAATTAAAACCCCTGCTCTACAAAATATTACAAGTCCTGATCTTCCTGATTATCTCCTTCTGGGCCGGAGAGAGAGGAACTAAGAATAGAACGTTTATCTTAGTCTCACTGGCCAGTTAGGAAAGATGAGGACGGAGAGAAGAAATGTCCAGCTGAGTGTGCTTGGAGATCCCCATCAGTGCCTAAGGATGCAAAACACAGGGGTCCTGTTACCTGCGGCCCTCCCTAAGGAAAGCTGCTGTTTGCATTTTCTCCCCCGGAGCCCTCAGAGACTGCAAATAAATCCCTGGTTTATTCAAACCAGATGCTACAATATATCATGATTGGAAGCCCTAAGTGCACCTGGGACCAGGAGTGACAGAAACACTTCACAGGGAGAGGATGGCAATTCAACTCTTGGGAAAGACCGAAGAACTCATGGGATCCCGGTTTGGCTTCTAATCTCATCTCACTTAGTGGAACAGGCCCTCAACTCACATTCTACTCATCAACACAGCAAGAAACATGTGCTTGCCTATGGATTCAAAGGCCCGGAAAGATGCCTTGGAAAACTCAGACGAGCCACGTGGAGTGCTCATCTGTACAGAGGCCTGCAGCCACCCTGCAACACTTCCTCCTAATCACAATCTGGCTTCCCAAGGGAGAACAGAGTATCTGTCAGGAGACTGGTGTGGGGGTGTGAGCGAGAGAAGCAGGACTCTGGATCCTTTGCTGAGATTGCAGACAGAAGGAACCGTGGTCTAACTCCGATCCTCATCACTCCTCACCTGCCACCTCTGATCACCTGCCCGAGCAGGGGACCTATCCCAGGCTCCCTACCCCACCTGTGTTAGTCACTAAGTCGTGTCCTATTCTTTGGGACCCCTTGGACTATCGTCTGCCAGGTTCCTCTGTCTGTGGAATTCTCCAGGCAAGAATACTGGAGTAGGTTGCCATTCCCATCTCCAGGGGATCTTCCCAACCCAAGAATCTAACTTGGTTTTCCTGCATTGCACAGATTTTTTACCATCTGAGCCACCATCGAAGCCCTCGCCCTATCTGAGATGGTCCTTATAGGCAGCAGCATCAGGAAGTAGGACTGGGTGAAGTCCTCTGTGCTCGTCGTGGAGGGTGTGGAGATAGCAACAGAAAGGAGATAAAGTCACAAGCAAGCTCTGGCCTCAGAGGGACTGAGGTACAAGAAAGGAAAGGCCATGTGACCCGGTGGGTCTCTGGTTGAGCAGATGATGGAACAATGCTCCAGGGAATCAGCCCAGACAGCTTGGTGGATGAAGCTCAATGGTCAAGCTGTAAACAGACAGTCGGATCTACTCTCCACACTGCCTGAGGCAGCCTGCTGACAAAGGAAGACTAGCCACAGTCATACTGAAAGACTAACTCATCTGTCTCTTCCCCAAAACCTTGGGCCAAGACTTCCATCACATCACAGCAGAATGAAGGCTAAGTGGACTCCATCCACCAGTTAGTTATGGTGAGGAAGATGAACAAGGAGGCTAAAATGATTTGCTCTGGACTGTGTTCAGTTAGCTGTGCGTTTATGTTTTATGTTTATTTTTTACTAAGATTTGTTCAACTTTATGTGAGATTTAGGTTAATAAACAAAAATCGAATCTCTCCAAATACTGCAAGATATGGTTTTAACCTTTGGTTGAACTAATCAAATTGTTAGTAACTAAAACGCCTTTTCCTCTGCAGTTTATCTTACCATGAATTATTCTACTAACTTCCGTATCTGTATCTTAATATCGAAAACTACTAATACAGTTTAATGTTTTGGCACTGATTATATTCATTGTACTTGATGGCAGAAATTTTTGTTTTTGTTTTTGTTTTTATTTCAAAGGCTAAGTAGAAGCTGAAGAAAGTGTCTGGCAACTCCTGATCTGAAGAGGTCATTCCACAAAGTCAAACCATATGGCCTGAGTCTCCTTCCTCTTGGATACCCCGTGGCACAGGGCTTTGTGACCACCCCCTCTTTTAAAATTCTCCATCTTCGACTTCAGATCTGTTCAGCTGCCTGGTTTTTCTCCTGTTTCCTTATCCATCAAGCGCCCTTCAAACACAGAACTTGTCACCATTTGTGCACTTCCTCTGCCACCATCACTAAAGTGACCAACCAGGCAGGTTTCAAAGCTGAAATTCCCATATCTTAGAAAAACCTTGGTGTCTGGGCAAACCAGAGCAGTTGGTCACCCTAGCACCACCCAAATGACTGAGGCTAAATTCAGGTTTCAACTGCAGTCATGATATTCTCTTCTGCTCCCTTCCTTTACAAGCAGATATACACACACTTGAACTTCACCCATGCACCTGCTGAAAAGTCTCCTGTAACTATAGCTCTTCATACTGGCCTACAAAGCCCTGCACACTGCATCTCAGGCCTACTTTTTCTGACAGATCTTGCTGCTTTTTTTTTTTTTTTTTCCATTCTACAGAGTACAACCATCTACAGGGCCTAAAGGCTTGATTCTCTTGTTAAACTTCAATTATGGAAAACTTCCAACATACAGAAGAGAAGAGAAACAGTACAAAGAGCCTCTGTGTTTCACAACCTCAAGTACTACCAATATTTCACCAGTACTGTCTATTGAAAGTATTTGAGTAAGGTTATTCTATGACTCAAATATTTCCAGTAGCCTTAACCCAAAAGATTCTGTGGGTTCTAAAGTAGACAACTGTAGCAACTTTGCGTCGTTTCCGCTAAATGCCAGGGCCATTCTCGGTCTGTGTTTTCATTGCCTTCAAATTGCCATCTGTGTGTTTGCCCTGTGAATTTTGGGTCTTCCAGTTCTACTCTGCCAGTGTCAACAATGGTTATGCAGGCTCTGCTGCACTTAGCTTGCTCAGCTGCTTTGGTCATGTTCGATTCTTTTTGACCCTATGGACTGTTGCTCGCCAGGCTCCTCTGTCCATAGGATTCTTCAGGCAAGAACCCTGAAGTGGATTGCCATGCCCTACTCCAGGGGCTCTTCCCTATCCAGGGGTCAAGCCTGCGTTTCTGGCATTGCAGGCGTAGTCTTTACCCACCGAGCCACCTGGGAAGCCCGAACTTAGCTTTAGTCCCTCTAAAAATGGTTCTGCTTATTTTTCCTGAGTCCTCTGTCTCTTTGGCCCTTTGTAATGAGTGCTCAGCAACACAGATCCTGCAACTGCCTGTTTTCTCATAAAGCAGTTGAGTAATTTCACATTACTCTTTAAGGAGTTCTACATTACTCCTAAACTACCTGTTTCTGTTCTCATATAAAAATATCAAGAAGGAAAATCTTAAGATCCCTTTGTCCATTGTTTTCTCTCAAAACTAGGTTTTAATTACTTTCCAAAATCTCTCCTCCAGCTTTCCTAAAGAAAGCTTAGGACCATATCTCTGAATTATTAGACATTCTCACCCAGGGTATATTGGCAAAGTCGTTCTCTGGAAAAGAAAGGGAGGAAGGAAGGAAGGGATATGAGGAGGAAGGGAAAGAGGGAAGGAAGAAGGAGACAATGAAAAGAAATCCCTATGTGTACGATTTTTTAAATTTCCACTGTGTAAATTCACCCACCATGATGGAATCTGAACTAACAAGATGTCACTGGACTGGAAGTTGGGGGAAGAGATGCATGCCAGCCATGCCCTCTTGCTGTAGGGATCAACTACAACTGAAACTCTGTCTTCTCGGGCAAAAGAGAAGAAAGATTGAACTTAATGATTCCAGAGCTATACAACCCAGGTTCAAACATAGCACTAGTTCTGTAGATTTCAACACAATGCTAGTTCTGTGACCTTGGGCAAGTTGCTTAACTCCTGGGAGGCTCAATTTCCTCATCTTTAAACTAGAGGTAATAAACATCTCTGTCTCTTGGGGTTACTGTTGTAACAAGCAAAATTCTTAGAATAGTGCCTCGCATACCTTAGCGTTTCGTTATTCGGGACCCAAAATCAAATGGTGTTATATAGACTTACCGCCACTAGGTGCCACCCTCCTCATTTCCACAGCACAAACCGTTTCTGCAGTTATTTGCTACTCAATACGCAAGAGGTCATTAATTCAATCATAAGAGAGAACTGACATTTTCCCCCCTTCATCTCCCAGTTTAAGCTTCGTATTTTCCTTTGAAAATCCACTAGGAACCCAGTTAGTGATCCTTGAGTGCAGCCATCTGTAAAACTCCAGGCAGAAGTAATTTTCAATCTTATAACAAATAAAACCAAAGTTATAGTAGTTCCTGTTAGACAAGGGTCAGCCCTTCTCTATACTTGCTTTCCTCGCCTCTCTCTTCTCGCTCAAAAGAAGATAGATGGCTTCAAATGTGCCTCCACTTATCACATCACTCGGTTCCCTGAAACGCTCTTCCAGAAAGGAGACTGACCTAAATCAGTTGAACAATAGTTCACATCTGTAAATATTTACTGAGCTACTGTATATGTGAGATACTATGGCAAGCAGTAACAATATAAGGTGAATAAGAATCATATAGAAAGGAACCTACCTATCACAAATTGACTAAATATTTATAGAAATAAAATATTAATTTTTAATGAACCCAACAACTTACTTTAAAGAATAAAAGCATCTATGGTGGCACTAGTGGTAAAGAATCCACCTGCCAGAGCAGGAGACGTAAGAGACACAGTTTCAGTCTCTGGGTCGGAAAGATCCCCTGGGGGAGGAAATGGCAACCCACTCCAGTACTCTTGCCTGGAGAATCCCATGGACAGAGGAGCTTGGTGGGCTACAGTCTATGGGGTCACAAAGAGGCGGACATGTCTGAGTGTCTGAGCACTAGACAGTAAGGCACACTTACCTCTCCCAGATATGAAGACACACTGCTACGTTATAGTCGGACTAATAAAACCGGAAAACAAGCATGGAAATGGACTCATTTATCCACTGGAACTTAAGATATGATAAAATGTGAACCACCTATAAGTGGGCAAAGGATAGATTATTCATTAAATGATACTGTGGATGAGGCTCACTGGAAGTTGGCTTCCTTCCTCTTACTTTATACAAAGGTATCCAAATGGATAAAAGATCTAAATATGGAAGGTAAAATTACAAAATCATAGAAGAAAATATAGAATAATTTTGCGACTAAAGGGTGAGCCAAAAGCTCAAAAATTGGTTGGAGTTCCAGTCAATGAAAAGCACAGATGGTTGTCAAGGAGAAGAGTTTCACAACATAACAGACCACTGGCTAGAATATACAAGGGAAACCAGGGCACACACACACAGAGGCAGAGGAGACTCAGTGGCCATCAGGAGAGGCCCTCATTCTCATTTATAACCAGAAAGGTCCAACAATAATATACTATTCTGCATTCATCAGAATGGCCCCAAATCACCACATGTTGGCGAGGAAGTGGAGAAAGGAAAGCTTGGTGTCGCCAGCTGGAGTGTGAAGCTGTACCATCATTCTGGATTGCAATCGATCAGGACTTGGTGAACTAAAAGATTCCCATATGCTTTGGCTCAGAGTCGCACTCCTGGGGATGTTCCTAAGAGAAGCTGTAGCACAGATTCAGGGGGACAGAGATGAGGATGTTCCTCATGGCACGGTTTATGGACGTAGGACTCTGAGTTTTCACTGTTGGGGGTGTGATTTCAGTCCCTGGTTGGGGGAACTAAGATCCCTCAAGCCTCTAGGTTCTGATTAAAAAAAAAAAAAAAGGTATCTTTAAGAACAATTTCCCAAATTGCGTATTGTCAAGTATGTGTACATTAACCTAAAAGCCTGAAAATACATTTCCTCACTGATTTGTTTAGAGCGTATGGTACTCTTTTGTAATTCTTAGCAAAGGAACAAAGCAGACAGGGATATTAAACCAGGAGTGAAGACTGCGCAGGCCTTTAAAATCAGGAGGAATAACCAGGCAGATGCAAAGGGTCTTTTGAGCAATTGGGCAGTGAAAGTGAAAGTCACTCAGTCATATCCTGCTCTTGGTGACCTCATGGACATACCGTCCATGGAATTCTCCAGGCCAGAATACTGGAGTGGGTAGCCCTTCCCTTCTCCAGGGGATCTTCCCAACCCGGGGATCGAACCCAGGTCACTTACATTGCAGGTGGATTCTTTACTAGCTGAGCCACAAGGGAAGCCCAAGAAAACTGGAATGGGTAGCCTATATGTTCTCCAGCAGATCTTCCCGACCCAGGAGTTGAACCAGGACCTCCTGCATTGCAGGCAGATTCTTTACAAACTGAGCCATCAGGAAGCCCTGAGTGGCTGCCAGGCGGCGAACATGTGCCACCATCGACTTGCGCACTGTTGGCTACCATATGCTGCATTAAAAGTAAAAATAAACCCACCAGGCACACATGTCGAATCAGAAGCTAGAATGTTATTTTGTTTTAAGGAGGTGGTTCTGGGTCCAAGAAAGGGACTCGACCACTGGAGAGTTTAGAAATCCCAGTTGCAAAATACTCACTAGGTTTGTTCATTTTTCTCACGGAAGGAACACAAAGATAAAAATACTTGAGTGGCCTGAAATGTGCTTAGGGAATGACCTTGGAAGTAAAGAAGGAAAAGGACATCACAGACATTCTTCCAGGCACAGTTCCCACGGACAGAGCTGAATAACAAGTTCTCTAGCAGTTCTGAAACTGAAATCTGGTCAGGGAAAGGTGATCAGGTGCCCTCTTTGAGAATAATTTCCAACCCAGGACGCGGCCACCACAGTTTAGTGTCACGTTCACAGAGGTCAGGAGCTAGAATGTTATTTTGTCCTAGGGAGCTGGTTCTGGATCCAAGAAAGGCACTCAACCACTGAAGGATTTAGAAATCATAGCTCCAATTTCCACAGGTTCAATTCCCACCTCCACCACTTATAAGCTTTATGACGTTATGCAAGTTTCTGAATCTCTCCGTGTCTCAGTTTCCCCATCAATAAGACAGGGACCGTGGTGATAATAGTACCTACCAGAACAGCCATTTTAGAGGACAGTTTTGTCAGTTTCTCAAAGAATTGAACATAAACTGAATGTCAGACCCATTATTTCACTGCCAGGTATCTACTCATGAGAAATAAAAGCTTTCTCATATTAAAACATGTATGTAAATATTCCTGGCAGCATTGTTTGCAATGGCCAACAACTGCAAATATTCCAAATGCCCATCAAATGGTGAATGGATAAATAGAATGTGGTATATCCATGCAATGGGGTGATTCAAAGCCCTCAGGAGACATCTAGTGGTTGTATGACCTCAGAAAGCATCCCAGTTTTCAGACAGTTCCCACTTCTACTCCCAGCCTCCAAGAGAAACCACTGCTGTTTTCTACCTTCTCTGACAACTTCATATAAATGAAATCACATGATACGGAGTCCTTTGCATCTGTTTTCTTTCACTGGGCATATCTTTTGTCACAAGTGGTGTTGGAACATGCTACTGGCATCTAGTGGGTAAAAGTCAGGGATGTTACTAAACATCCTACAGTGTATGAGAAGCCCACCCCCCTGCCAGCCCTGCAGCACCCCCCCAACCTCTCAACCCCCACCCCCACATCCTCACCCCCACACACACAAAGAATTGTCTGGTCCAAAATGTCAGTAGTGCTGAGTTTGAGATATTCTACAATACTGGGAAGTGTGAATTGATGAACCAATGAATCGTTCTCTAGACTTGAATTTAAGAATTGTCCTTTCAAATTCTGAGAAAAATCTCTGAAAGTATTTCCACACCCTCTCCCCTTGCACAGTTTAAAATTGTTCTCTCTAGCAATTATATTTTTAAAGAAGTCCCCGGGATGGGAGAAATCACAATAATCACAATTATTATATTATTAAATCACATATATTATATATATGTGATATATATTATATCACATATATTATATGTGCTGCACAGATTCCCTTTCAGACATGACCAACCCCTAGTTCATAGGGTGTTACCAGCAGACAGCTACACTTCAGTTAAGGTCAAGCCCTCTTTTGAGGGCAGCTCACACCCTATGACAGCTTTATTGCAGGGTTGGGGGGCGGCAGGCGGGAGATGGCAAGTAAAGAGCAACTCTGAAGGACCATCCTAGCTTCAGAATTCCTTGGAGGTTGGCTGGGCCTTTGTTCAGACAGCATCACAGCACAGGGTCTTTCTCTCCTCCCCCTCTCGTCCCTTCCTTTCCAAAGGGGACAATTATAGAGTCTATTCCCAATGAAGTTCCTCCTTTTTAATCAAGAGTCAATTTTCCAACTGCGACACCCAGAAACAATGACTCTGGCTTCTAAAATTTATTTTGAAACATGAAGATTTTTAATGTATATAAAAACACCTAATCCAACAGTGACAGAAAAATTCCTGCATACTAACCTCTAGTGACAGAAAGCCATCACTGGTTATTTCAGGATAGAGGTGGGGAAGGGGCGGGGTATTGCCAAGAGACACGAGGCACTCTGGGGGTGACAGGTGTATTCACTCTCAGGGGTGATGGCTTCACAGGTACAGGCATATGTCATCAGAGACTAAAGATTATACTTGAAATATGCGCAGTTTGGGGCTTCCCAGGTAGCACTAGTGGTAAAGAACCCACCTGCCAATGCATGAGACTTTATAAGAGATTCAGGTTCGATCCCTGGGTCAGGAAGCTCCCCTGAAGGAGGGCCTGGCAACCCACTCCAGTATTCTTGCCTGGAGAACCCCATGGACAGAGGAGCCTGGCGGGCTATAGCCCATAGAGTCTCAAAGAGTCAGACACGACTGAAGCAACTTAGCATGCACACACATATGCAGTTTATCATACGGCAGTTATCCCTCAATATAGAGCTGTCTTACAAAGCAGAGGGGAAGAAAGAAATGAACAAAGCCTGAGAGGAACTCTGAAAAATTAAGACAAGTATGTATAATCTCTACTACAGATATTTTCAGTTTTTCCACTGGCTTTTGCTTTTATCTATGTCCAGTATGTATGTATTTTATGAAGGTATGTGGCAGTTAAGTTGCTTCAAGCGTGTCCAACTCTTTGCCACGTTATGGACTGTAGCCCACCAGGCTCCTCTGGCAATGGGATTCTCCAGGCAAGAACACTGGAGTGGGCTGCCATTTCCTCCTCCAGGGATCTTACTTACAAAGTGATAATGACAGTATATATTAGCTGTTCTCAGCTATGATGTTGTCACACTGGTTTGTCCTGATGACCTGCAAGATGTTCCAACTAAATTTGTTATTAAATCATGTTGAAAATATCCAGTTTGCCAAGATTTACCTCTTTTAATATAGCAGAGCATACCCAAGATTAGAACCACAATAATGTCAACTTGAGTCTCCTGCATTTGGATGTGGTTTATTATTTGTGGAAGCTAGCACACAGAATTTCACGTCACCCTTGGCAAATCCTTAGGAGAATGTCAGGCACTGAGAACCAGTGATGTAAAGACTCTGTTGTATCTTGGCAAATGCAATGGCCTTCATAACTGACATTTTCCTTAAATCAAAATAAAATATACAAATGCTCATAAATCATATAAATAAGTCTCCCCTCTTTTGCTAGTACAAGTTCCTAAAGGCAAATTCCTTCCTTTTTAAATTTTTCTTCCTGACTCCATCTCTCTGTCCTTCTTTCCTGATTGTCTTCTTTTGTGGGTAGATAATATACTCACATGGGTCAAAAATCAAAAAGTGTTAAAGATTAGCTACAACAAAAACTACATGAGATACAACAAAAACTCTCCCCTTGCCCTGCTCCCAGGCACCTAGCTTCCTTCCTCAAAAGCAACTGGTTTTATCGAGGTTTTTTTCAGTCAGTATCAATGAACATATATGTGTGTGTGATATATTCACAGACCTAGAGATTATTTAAACCCTTCAAGAAAAGATAAAAAATTATTTGCTCTGTTTTACACCTTGTTTTTCCCTTTTTAATATATAGTATATTTTCCAATATTAACACACAAAGAATTTCCAAATTCTTTTATAGTTGAAAATATTCTAAATATTGGTTTAATGAATTAGCCCCATATGGATAAAGATTTAGGTAGTTTTCCAATCTTTTGTTACNAACCTTTATGTCTTAAGGCTGGGGTTTCCCATACTGGCTTGGAAGATGAACAACTCCAAGAATGCAGAATATAAGCCCTCCGATGTCAGTTTTGGGGGGTGGGGTGCAGAACAAATAAAAACTGTCCACAGAAGCAGAGATCCTGGAATCGATAACTAGCAACTGAGAGTTCTGCCCTTTCAAACCAAATTTAGGGTGTCCTCCTAACCCTTTCTCCGCGCCTATAGACTGGCTGATCAGTGCCATGAAACACCATTCTCTCCCTCAGCCCTTTTCACTCTCCATCTCCACCCCTCCCTGCAGGTCCTGTGCCGATATAAGAATATCTGGAACGTCAGCCTGCAGCTGCAGCCGACGTTAATTGGAGGGATCATGAGAGACAGCGGTACAAAGGCAGCGGTGTTTTTGGCGGGGATTTGAGGGAAGAGTAATTTCAAACGTCCAGGGGAGCGGCCCTTCCACTGGGTCTCCTTATTGGCGGCAGCAGCTAGTAATATGCCCGCTGCCTGAAACCCAGGTAGGTGCATCCCCGGTCTGGGACTCTCAGGTGATCTCTCATCAGTAAGACCAACTTTCCCCTTTCAGGAAACCAGCCGCCAGCTATGCTTCCCCGCAAAGCCGTATACATGAGAAGTGACCTTAAGCTCCTGAGCCAGCATCTGCAGGTTCCCATCCACTTCCCCAAGGATTTCTTCTCTGTGATCCTTAAGAAAGGTGAAGAGAGTGGGATATGGATGGAGCATAAGGTTTCAGCAGTGGATTTGGAGATTACAGGGCCAGAAAGGAGGGGTTCCGTTGATTCCTTCAAGTGAAGGAAACTTTGGGAAAGCTCAGCATCAGAGCTGATCATGCAGAAGGTTGTGGAGACAGAAGGGGAGGGAGAGCAGGATGGATCAGTGATCAGAAACGCAAATGGGAGGCTGAGGGTGATGGAGCACTGCCGGGTGGGGGGCTGGGGGGAGATGAGAAGGAGGAAAAACCTGGTCTTCATGGGAAAGAAGCTAGAGGAGGCCCCTCTCCGAGTGCCTCTGCCCCACAGGAAGTTTGACAGCCATGCGCTTCCTCACTGCGGTGAAGATGGAGCACCCGGAGATGCTGGAGAAAGTGTCCAGAGAACTGTGGATGCGCGTCTGGTCACGGGTGAGGGTTGGGCTCTGGGCACCCACTTTCGGGGAGACCCAGGATGACTTGGTGACCCTCCCCTAGGCCTAGAGTCCAGGTCTTGCCCTCCTCCTTGTTCCCTGACCTGGTTCACTGGCCTCCATCTCACTCCTCACCATGCCACCCCCTCATACTGACTGTCTCCTTCCCAGGATGAAGACATCACGGAGCCCCAGAGCATCCTGGCCGTGAGTGTTCCCACTCCTCTCCTGGGTAATCTGAGGACAGTTGACCTCTAGGGGCAGAGAGGACATTGTTTATTATTGGGTGGAAGAGGTCATAGTTACCAGGGGAGAAAGGATGTTTGAGAGGCCAAATTACTAAACAGTTGGAACTAAGAAGACTCTCGAAAGAATGTATCATGGGTTAAAAGGGACACATGTATTTGATGAAAGAAGTCAGTAGGAGAGAGGTGGTACACGTGGTACCTGCAGATGTGGAAACTTGAAGTAGTGGCAAGTTGTGGCCCTAAAAACTGCAACACAAACCTCACCGTCACATCTAAGAGACATAAAAAACAGGCTTTGGAAAGACAAAGAGAAATCACTGACTCAAGCCAGAAGTATTCAGAAAGTCCGAGTGAGAAAAGTGGAAATAGCTCCAAATGTCAAAATGTGTGCCAGCCATATTTAGATGTAGAAAAGTTTTTCTTCAGGATTAAATCAGGAAATTCAACACCGCATTTTTTTTCCCCTTAAGTTTCTTCCCCCCCTTAACCCATAAGGGTTTCCTTTGTGGCTCAGCTGGTAAAGAAACTGCCTGCAATGCAGGAGACCTGGGTTCGATCCTTGGGTTGGGAAGATCCCCTGGAGAAGGGAAAGGCTACCCACTCCAGTATTCTGGCCTGGAGAATCCCATGGACTGTATAGTCCATGGGGTCGCAAAGTGTCGGACATGACTGAGTCACTTTCACTTTCACTTTAAGTTTACAAAAGATAGAAGGCAATGGCAATCCACTTCAGTACTCTTGCCTGGAAAATCCCATGGACGGAGGAGCCTGGTAGGCTGCAGTCAGCTGCTGCTGCGTCGCTTCAGTCGTGTCCAACTCTGTGCAACCCCATAGACAGCAGCCCACTAGGCTGCCCTGTCCCTGGGATTCTACAGGCAAGAACACTGGAGTGGGTTGCCATTTCCTTCTCCAGTGCATGAAGGTGAAAAGAGAAAGTGAAGTCGCTCAGTTGTGTCTGACTCTTAGCGCCCCCATGGACTGCAGTCTATCAGGCTCCTCCGCCCATGGGATTTTCCAGGCAAGAGTACTGGAGTGGGGTGCCATTGCCTTCTCTGCTGAGGCATATTCAAATGTAATATATAAAATGACAAGTCACAAAAAAAGTTAAATGTGTAAAGCATGCCCAGTATATCCTCCTGTGTTTTCATTCCTGCAAAGTCTATGCATTGGCTTGCTTTTTCACTTAATATTTAATAATCATTTCCCATGTCATTTAAAACTATTGGAGAGAATAATTGTTAGGTTCCACATAGCCTTCCATTCAGTGGGTGTACTTTTGTTTACTGAACCAGTTCCCTGTTGTTGAGCACTTGGCCAAAATATACTTCTCTGATGTAACCGGGTCAAAGACAAGAAGTCATACCTGACTTCATATTTCCCACTCCAGCTCAAGGGGGTCAGGCTGCAATACTTGTCAACCCCAGCTGTGGATTAAAATCACTTGCAGCACCTGGACACCACCACCCAGAAATTCCCATGTAATTTGTTCTCGAGGATGACATCCAAACTGAGATTTTCAAAAAAGCTCTCCCGGGATATTCTAATGTGTGCGGCCAAAGTTGAGAATCACTGATCTCAACAAACCTCAAAGTGAAACCTTTAACATTCTTTTGAAGCCAGACACTGGTGGCTGCAGCCATGTGCCCTGTCCAGAGTCCTCAGGAAATTCTATGGGAATTAGAGCCCAGTCCTTGGATTCAAGAACTCTGAGAAGTAGGAAGGCACAAGCACCCAGCTTAATGTCAAGGGACTTGGATTCTAGCATTGCTTCTGCTACTAACAAGCTCTTCAACACTGACCACAATATGTGCCATTGCTGGACTGGAGGCTCCTTGTCTGTTTTGTTTTGGCTTTTTTACATGTTTATTTATTTGGCTGCACCAGGTCTTGGTTGTGACATATGGACTCTTAGTTACAGCATATGGGTTCTGGTTCCCTGACCAGAGATTGAACCCAGGCCCCCTGCACTGGGAGCACAGAGTCTTCAGCCACTGGACCACCAGGGAAGTCTTTCCTGACTTGTTAATGAAGTGGTTGGGAAGCTGGTCTCTCAAGATGCCCTCTGGCATTAAATTTCTACAATTATGCCTCTCTGCTACCCGCTCTTTCTACCAATATCATGATTTTGAAGGCAAAAAATATAGCCCCTCTTGGCAAAGATAGACCGCCACTCGTGGGTAGGTAAAAATGCTGTGGATAATGTGGGGGCAGAGAATAAAATGACCAGAGTTTTCTCCTGAGATTCCCACCTGCACTAACGCAGGCACACTTGTTTTCCCTGCCATATCCCTTCAGGCTGCAGAGAAGGCTGGCATGTCCATGGAACAAGCCCAGGAACTCCTAGAAAGGGTCTCAACTCCACAAGTGAAGAACCAGCTCAAGGAGACCACTGAGGCAGCCTGCAAATACGGGGTGAGCAATTCTGTCCCCACCCCCGTGCTGAGACAGAGAATCTTGACCAGGTCCCCAAGCTCCTGAGCAAAAGTTACTCCCCAACTGTGAGTCCTCCAAGATCTCCAAGATCACCCTCATCCTCTTCCTTCGTTTCCCTGGGCCCAAGGAAAGGAGGGAGAGAGCTAGATGGTGAAAGAGGAGACAGAAAACTCTCCTTAGAACCCTGGAACCTCTCATCAAATACCTCTGGCTACTTTGTGTCTATGAACTCAGACCAGTGTTGACTTGCAGCTTTCAACCGCAGCCCTGTAACCACTGCTCCTTCGCCCTCCTGCCCTGTTACTTCTCCAGGCTTTTGGGCTGCCCATCACTGTGGCCCACCTGCATGATGAAACCCACATGCTCTTTGGCTCTGACCGGATGGAGCTGCTGGCGCACCTGCTGGGTAAGTTACTGGTTCATACTGACTGCCCTTGAGCCCACCCCTGCATTATATCAGTTGCCAAGAAGGATGGATTCAAGAATTAAAAAAAAAAAAAAAAAGTTCTAGGCACTTCCGATAATGGAACCTCATACAGAGGTAGGCGTGGTTGAGGTGGAGTGGGGAGGGGCCACTTTCTGCAGGAGAGGAGGAAGCCTTCGTACCCAGCACCCAGGAGCTCTTCCTGGAGAGAATCCCTGAGGGCTTGTGGGGCCTCTGACTTGTGATCTTTTCTATTCAGGAGAAAAGTGGATGGGCCCTGTGCCTCCAGCTGTAAATGCCAGACTTTAAGTCCAAAGCCCAGAGGAAGCAAGACAACTGGTATTAAAAAGCACACCATCTGCTTACCCCTTCTCCACTGTGGGACTCTGGTTTCCTATCTGATAGAGTTGTCCGGCCCTGGGGTGTGCCGGAGTAGGGGAGGGGGTGGCAGGACAGTACACCATCTGCCATTAGTCTCACCAAGTGCCTCTGAGAACCTCCAACTCTGCTTTCCATAGAATAAACCAAATGCCATTGGGCACCATATTTCTTGGTCTGAGTCCTCCCTGGTGTTTATCTGTTCTTGTTCCTACAGCCGCATCCTGGCCACTCTAGGTGTTTGAGAAGAACAGTTCTTTGTGTGCCCCCAGCTATTTGCCCCACTTTGGGGCAGCTTATGTGAAGGGAGCAGGAAATAGTCCCTTTCTCTTCTACAGAAGCTTCTTAAGTCTGTCAGAGACAGAAAGCTAAGCCAGATGGATTCTGCAACTAACCAGTTGGGCACTGTCTTCTGACCAGCCATGGTGCCTGAGATACAGGCTGGGGCCGGAAGCCCAGGGGAAGTGGAGGCTAGCGAGAACCCCAGCAAGGCTGAGCTTGCATCCAGATGTTTAAATGGGGTCCGGCTACTCTGACCAGCAGGGGCTGGGAGGGGCCATGCCAGGAGACTGGCCAGAGCTGCCAGGGCCTGAAGAAGTTGCTCATCCCCTCGGGGTGCCTTCCCCTCACCCATAGAGCAGATCCCAAGGAAAGGCCAGGCCTCTCCCTGGGCCACTATGAACCCTGTTCCCTCCCCAACAAACCTATAGCTTTCCCACTGCCCCTAGTTAACCACTGAGAGCCCCTGCTCTTTCTGTGCGCACTGCAATCATCAGAATGCCTTGTGTCTCAATAGGGTCTGGACTTCTTTGAGAAGACTCTCTTCAGATGCCGAAGCCACACTTGGATGCCTGTGTGGTGACCTCGATGGCTCAGAGGGCTTTCAGAGTTTAGATGCCTCTTCCCTTTGCTGTGTTCTCATCCCGTATTTCTGGCTTTCTCATCTCCTATCCCATGTTCCCCTCTTTTCTCCCAGCACTTTCAGTCTTCCTCCTCTCCCCCTCTTTTCCATTATTCCAGCACACTCCAAGACTTCAACGCATCCTGACCATGCATACCTGTAGTGTAGTGTCACAAGTATATCCTCAAATAAGCACTCTGTTTCTCCAAAGGAGACCTGTGACAATGTGCAGCTAATGCAAAAATAAAAATATGAGAACCATAAGGGCAAATTAAAACAAAAAAGAGGGGCTTCCCTGGAAGTCCAGTGGTTAAGACTCTGAACTTCCAATGCAGGGGGGAGGAGGTTCAATCCCTGGTTGGGAAACTAAAATGCAACATGCCGAATGGCATGGCCAAAGAGTAAAACTTAAAAATTTTTTTTAATGGAACTTTCCATATATTGAAGTTAAATACAATCAACTATATTGAAGTTCTCATATACATTGAGGGTGAGTAGAGACAAAGCTTTGTGAGTAAAGATGCTTGTCTCACCACTGCTTGTTGTATCAAATAAATGTCCACCAGGAGGATTTTTGAATAGATTATGGTACATCCAGGACGTAATGTTTCATAGCCATCAAAAATTACATTTGTGAAGAATTTTAGCAACTTACAGGAACTTTGGAAATTCTTAGGATATAATATTGATTGGAAAAAAGATGAAACTGCACAGTATGGTCTCAATTATGTCTTGCATAAAGATAGATTTCAGAGGACATCTGGAATAAGTCTGAACTATTAATCTGGAATAAAATATACCAAAATGCTTCCATTTTATTTGTATACACTTTTAGAAGATTATTTACTTATTTTTGCCTGAGCTGGGCCTTCGTTGCACTCGGGGCCACTCTTTGTAGGGGTGTGCAGGATTCCCATTGCCAAGGCTTCTCTTATTGCAGTCTGGGCTCTAGACGTGTGGGATTCAGCAGCTGGGACTCACAGGCTCTAGAGCTCTGGCTAGCAGCTGGGGCACACAGGCTTAGTTGCTCCACAGCATTTGTGATCTTCCCTGGCCAGGGATTGAACTTGTGTCCCCTGCATTGGCAGGTGGATTCCTAACAACTAAACCAACCACCGGAGAAGGCAATAGCACCGCACTACAGTACTCTTGCCTGGAAAATCCCATGGACAGAGCAGCCTGGTGGGCTGCAGTCCATGGGGTCGCTAAGAGTCGGACATGACTGAGCGACTTCACTTTCACTTTTTACCTTCATGCACTGGAGAAGGAAATGGCAACCCACTCCAGGGTTCTTGCCTGGAGAATCCCAGGGACGGTGGGCTGCCATCTATGGGGTCGCACAGAGTCGGACACAACTGAAACAACTTAGCAGCAGCAGCAGAAGCAAACCAACCACCAGGGATGGTGACAGCAGCCATGAAATTAAGACGCTTACTCCTTGGAAGGAAAGTTATGACCAACCTAGACAGCATATTAAAAAGCAGAGACATTAGTTTGCCAACAAAGGTCCGTCTAGTCAAGGCTATGGTTTTTCCAGTGGTCACGTACGGATGTGAGAGTTGGACTATAAGGAAAGCTGAGCACCAAAGAACTAATGCTTTTGAACTGTGGTATTGGAGAAGACTCTTGGGAGTCCCTTGGACTGCAAGGAGATCCAACCAGTCCATTCTAAAGGAGATCAGTCCCAGGTGTTCATTGGAAGGACTGATGCTGAAGCTGAAAACTCCAATACTTTGGCCACCTGATGCAAAGAACTAACTCATTTGAAAAGACCCTGATGCTGGGGAAGACTGAAGGCAGGAGGAGAAGGGGACGACAGAGGATGAGATGGTTGGATGGCATCACCAACTCAATGGACATGAGTTTGAGTAAGCTCTAGGAGTTGGTGATGGACAGAGAGGCCTGGCGTATTGCAATTCACAGGGTTGCAAAGAGTCAGACAGGACTGATCGACTGGACTGGACTGAACTGAACTGAACTGAAATCACCAGGGAAGCCCCCTTATTTGTAGTTTTATAAAAGATTGTTTATTCTAGTAAAAAACACTTCAAGAATTTATAGATTCACATTTGTATGCAATTGTGTACCCTTCTCATTGTTTTCTAAATTTGTATCAGTTGCTTAATGCTGAATGCTCAGTCAAGTCCGACTCTGCTACCCCATGGACTGTAGCCCACCAGGCTCCTCTATCCATGGGGTTATGTCCATTGACTACTCTGGTAAAAATACTGGAGTAGATTGATTACCATATCCTCTTCCAGGGGATCTTCCTGACCCAGGGATCAAACCCACATCTCTTGTAGCTTCTGTATTGCAGGCAGATTCTTGCCCACTGAGCCACCTGGGAAGCACCAATTGCTTAACTTAATCCTAAATCTTATCTCGGGGTAATGCAGGATAATCTCTTATTTTAGAGGCAGATTTTGCAGCCCAGGCCACTCCTCCTTCAAAGGCTCCAGAATCCTATTTTTCTAATCCAATAGCAGAATTTAATCTTCTCTGAAGGAATGAGACAATTTCTAGACTAATCTTTTCACATGTGATCTAGATTACAATGTCTGAATTTATGGCAAATAGAATAAAAATTGATTGTATTAGTGAGGGTTGTCAAAGAATAAAAATAGGATCAATAGGATATTGAACTTGGACTCAGGCCTTTGAACTTAGACTGGAACTGACCCAACCACCTTTCCTGGGCCTCCACTTTGCAGATGGCAGTCTATGGGACTTCTCAGCTCTCATAATCATGTGAGCCAGCACTGATCGAGCTAATCTCTTCTGGAAACACTCTCACAGGCACACCCAGAAATTACATCTTATCAGCTCTCTGGCATCTGTTGTTCAGTCGCTAAATTGTGTCTGACTCTTTGCCACCCAGTGGACTACAGCACGTCAGGCTTCCCTGCCCTTCACTGTCACTCAGTTTCCTCAAACTCATGTCCATTGAGTTGGCAAGCTGTTCAGTTAAGTTCAGTTGCTCAGTCGTGTCCTGACTCTTTGTGACCCCATGAATCACAGCACACCAGGCCTCCCTGTGCATCACCAACTTCCGGAGTTCACCCAAATTCATGCGCCTTGAGTCAGCGATGCCATCCAGCCATCTCATCCTCTGTCATCCCCTTCTCCTCCTGCCCCCAATCCCTCCCAGCATCAGGGTCTTTTCCAGTGAGTCAACTCATGGCAATCTGTTAGCACAGTTAACAAGTGAAATAACTATCACAGGGAGAAAAGGAAAAGCCTCCAAATGCACCTATTTTTTTTCCCAATAAAGGAACGCTTCTAATCAAAGCAGTTTCATAGTTTCTTCCTTTCTTCATCTTCTGATCAACGGTTGACATACAAAATTTGCAATCAGGTCAGTGCTCAGAATTAAAATACTGAACCACTTCCTTGTGTTGTAATTCAAATTCCAAGCTCACTAAATAGTGTTATGCTTCCAAAATGCAATGTTTTTAGGTAAAATTCTTAAAAGGGATACTTTGTTTATAGAACCAAAATACAAGTGGTAATTAAAAACAACAAAGTATGGCATGCATGTGGTAAAACAAAAACACCCAGAAAACTATTGACTGAAAAGTGAAGTCATCCCTTTCCTACTTTCCACTTTTCTGTATATGCTTCCAGAAATGCCTATGTCTAGGAGGGGAGTTTGGGGGAGAATGGATACAGGTACATGTATGGCCGAGTCCCTTCCCTGTTCAGCTGATGCTATCACAATATTGTTTGTTAATCGGCTATACTCCAATACAAAATAAAAAGTTTTTTTTTAAAAATGCCCATGTCTTTTAACACAAATGTCAGACATAATACGGAGACTCCATATACCCTTCATCCAGTTTTCCCAGTGGCAACATCTGGCATATCTGGTACAATAATACAGCCAGAAAACTAGCATTGTTACCATCCATCAACCTCATTCAGATTCCACCAGTTTTGCATGCCCTCATTTCTGTGTCTGTTTAGTTCCATATAATTTTATCACCTGTAGACGCATGTGCTGGAGAAGAACATGGCAACCCTCTCCAGTATTCTTGCCTGGAGAATGCTATGGACAGAGCAGCCTGGTGGGCTACGGTCCATGTGCTCGCACAGAGTCAGATACGACTGAAGCGACTTAGCATGCATGCAGACGCATGTGACCACAACCAGTCTAGTCTAGATTCTGAATGCCTCCAAACTTAAGGATCCCTCAATGAGCTTTTCGTAGCTATAGCTACCTCTCTGTTTGTCTCCCCACTTCCCTAACCCCTGGCAACCACTAATCTGCTCATATAGTTCTTATTTTACAAGGGCTGGATGAATGGAGTCAGAATGACTTGTTTTCATTTAGCCTAACTCCCTGAGATCCACCCTTGGTGCTGCATGTATCTGTAGTTTCTTCTTTTTACTGCCAAGTCATCGTGTTCCTTGGTATGGATGTGCCAGTTTGTTTAACCCATTGAAGGACATTTTGGTTGTTTCTATTTTGGGGCTAAAAATCTGTTTCTGGATCAAATTCCAACGTGTGTGTGTGTGTGTGTGTGTGTGTGTGTGTGTGTGTGTAAGCTTCCTACACCAACCAGCAATTTTCAGATGCCAGCAAGGTGTCCAAGGATTCAACTCAATTCTAACACTACCCAGAAATAGCATCACATTCCACATGTAAGACCACCCTCCACTTCAGACACTAGCTGCAAGTCCAGGTTGTCACTGGTTCTTCTGACAGACTGGTTATATAACCCATGACCCCCTCTTTGGGTTTGATTAATTTGCTAGAACAGCTCACAGAACTCAATAAAACCTGTTTACTTACTAGATTGCCAATTTATTATAAAAGTATATTAAAGGATATGATTCAAAAGCCAGATGAAGAGATACATAGGACAAGGTCCTGAACAAGTTTTTGTCCTCATGGAGCTTGGGAACCAGCCCAGAGGCAGGTAGAAGCCTCCTAGCTTCCCGATGTAGAATGAAGTGAAAGTCCCTCACTTGTGTCTGACTCTTTGCAGCCCCATGAACTATAAAGTTCATGGAATTCTCCAGGCCAGAATACTGGAGGGGGTAGCCGTTCCCTTCTCCAGGGGATCTTCCCAACCCAGGAATCAAACCTAGGTCTCCCACATTGCAGGCAGATTCTTTACCAGCCGAGCCACAAGGGAAGCCCAAGAAAACTGGAGTGGGTAGCCTATCCCTTCTCCAGTGGATCTTCCTGACCCAGGAATCAAACCAGGGTCTACCTGCATTGGAGGCAGATTCTTTATCAACTGAGCTATCAGGGAAGCCCAATGTAGAAGCTCTCGGAAAACGGGGTTTTTATGGAGACTTCATTACACAGTCATGATCGACCAAATCTCTGTTGTTCAAGCACTCAATCGTGTCTGACTCTTTGTGATCCCATGAACTGCAGCATGCCAGGCTTCCCAGTCCTTCACCAGCTCCTGGAGATCGCTCAAACTCATGTCCATTGAGTCGGTGATGCCATCCAACCATCTCATCCTCTGGCGTCCCCTTCTCCTCCTGCCCTCAGTCTTTCCCAGCATCAAGGTATTTTCCAATGAGTCAGATCTCGTCAGATGGCCACAGTATTGGAGCTTTAGCTTCAGCATCAGTCCTTTCAATTAATATTCAGGGTTGATTTCCTTTAGGATTCACTGGTTTGATCTCTTTACTGTCCAAGGGACTCTCAACAGTCTTCTATACTACCACAATTCGAAAGCATCAATTCTTCAATGTTCAGACTGCTGTATGGTCCAACTCTCACATCCGTATATGACTACCGAAAATATCATAGCTTTGACTATATGGACCTTTGTCAGCAAAGTAATATCTCTGTTTTTTAATATGCTGTCTAAGCAGAAACATTACTTTGTCTAAGCACTGAGAATGATAAAAGTGTCTTTTTGTGAATGAAGTGACTTTTATAAGCACCTAAAGGTGGGGGGTCTGGTTGCCAGAAGAACCAACTGAGTGATCAGTGAGTTGTAATTCTCAGTTCTACCCCCTGATTTCTGGGGAGGAGAGAGGAGCCTGAGGTTGAAAACCCCCACCTTTAGGTGCTTCTAAAAGTCACTTCATTCACAAAAGACATGTTTATCACTAGCAATGCTTACGCAGTTTCAAGGCTTTTAGAAGCTGTGACCCAAGGACTATGGACAAAAACCACATATATATGAGAAACATATTTTGGTCATCTGAATATATACTGGGCTCAGTCCTATCTGATTCTTTGAGACCCTATAGACTGTAGCCTGTCAAGCTCCTCTGTCCATGGAATCTTCCAGGCAAGAATAATGGAGTAGGTCACCATTTCCTCCTCCACAGAATCTTCACAACCCAGGGATCAAACCCACATTTCCTGTGTCTCCTGCACTGGTAGGCAGATTCTTCACTGAGCCACCTGGGAAGCCCTATATATATTATCAATCACAATATCACAGGGGCTACTACAAGTAAAGTTGCTATGAATATGTACATACAGGTTTTTATGTGCACATCAGTTTTCATTTCTCCAGGGTAAATGCCCAAGAGTACAATCGCTGAGTGATGTGGTAAGTGAATGTTTAGTTTTGTAAAGAAACTGCTCTATTTTTCCAGAGTGGCCTTACCATTTTACCTTCACACCAGGACTTCATGAGCAGTCCAGTTTCTCCACATCTTCACCAGCATTTGGTGTTACTACAATTTCTTACTTTACCTTTTCTGATTGGTGTGTAGTAGTAAGTCATTATGATTTTAACTTGCATTTCTCTAAGGACTAATAGGGGCTTCCCTAGTAACTCAGGTGGTAAAGAATCTGCCTACAATGCAGGAGACCCAGGCTCTATACCTGGGTCAGGAAGATTCCCCTGGGGGAGCGAATGGCACCCAATCCAGTGTTCTTGCCTGGAAAATCCCATGGACAGAGGATTCTGGTGGGCTTTGGTCCACCGGGTCGCAAAGAGTTGGACACAACTGAGTCACACACACACACACACACACACACACACACACACACGGGCTAATAATGTGAAGTATCTTTTTGCTTGTAGGGTTTACCAGGAAGGGGAATGATGGAACTTTCTGGGTGTTAATAATGTTTCTTGTTTTGATTGGAGGTAGGTTATACCAATATAAGTTTTAGCCAGACTTGCGGAATGGTCCACTTAAAACCTGTGCAATTTATTGCATGCAAATTTTACTTTAAAAAAATGGTTGACTGTAAGGTAATATTTGACTCTAGGTACTTTTATGCATGCTGAAGTAGCTAGGTGGAAATGTACTGATGGCTCTGCAGTCTACTTTGAAATGAATTAAAAAATAAGATATATTAGGACTACTCTGGTGGCACAGTGGATAACAATCCATCTGCCAATGCAGGGGACATGGGTTCAATCCTCGATTTGGGAAGATCCCACGTGCCTCGGAGCAATGACAAAGCCCGTGTGCCACAGCTACTGAGCCCGCGCTCTAGAGCCGAGGAATCGCAACTGCTGAGCCCGAGAACTGAAATTACTGAAGCCTGTGTGCCCTAGAACCCATGCTCTACAAGAGAGGCCACCGTGGTGAGAAACCCATATACCACAATATAGAGGAGCCCTTGTTTGCTGCAACTGGAGAAAGCACGTAAGCAGCAACAAAGATCAGTGCAGCTAAAAATAACAAATAAAAAAATGTTTTAAGTGTTACATTTCCTGAGTAATAACTTTATAGATTACTTTAGATATTACTTTAGATAACTTTAGAGATTAGCAGACGGTGATGTACAATGTAAGTTACAAACAGATGCTCCACAGTGAAAGAAATCCAGGCCCTGAGACAGGATGGTGGCCCTGTGGTGGGTCCCTGGGTCAAAGCCAGGCTGGAAGAACAGGATGGGAAAGGAGTAATAAGCTTGGACTTATTTTCACCTTTACAAATTAGAAACTGAAGCCTCGAAAGGTAAAGTACTTACCTAAGATCACACAGTAAGTGGCAGAACTGAGATTTGGAACCTGGTTTGGCTATCTCAAAAAAATACATGATCAACTACACTGTGTCTTACTCTTGTATTCTTGCCTGCAGAATCCCATGGGCAGAGGAGCCTGGTGGGCTACGGTCCACAGGGTTGCAAAGAATTGGACATGACTGAGGCGACTTAGCAGCAGCAGCAGTTCCTCTTTTCTCATGTGCGGAGACATATTACACAGGACACTGTTGCCACTACCTGTAGACATTTCTAAGCAACACAGTGCTTTCTTGTGTCACTCGGCAACCACCACACTCAATTTCTCAAATGCCACTATCACTGTTTGCGGCTCGGTGCTGAACACGTGACGGCACTGAATCCCAATATTCGCTCAGTTCATTGCCAGGGAGCTTCGTACTACGTGACAATTAGCTGGTGAGCGTGATATTCATCCTACATACTTGAGGCTTCTTTGAAAGCATTTCTGCACTCCCCCTCCCAAATATCAACGTTTCTGATTTACTTCCTCTTATATCATTTAACCAGGGCTTCTGTGGTGGCTCAGTAGTAAAGAATCCACCTGCCAATGCAGGAGACTCAGGAGTCATGGGTTTGATTCCTGATCTGGGGGGAATCCCACATGCTGCAAAGCAACTAAGCCCATGTGCCAAAACTATCTAAAGCCCAGGAGCTGAAACTACCAAGCCCACCTGCCACCACTACTGAAGACCGTGTGCCCTAGAGCCTGTGCTCCATAATGAGGCTGCTCGCCACAGCTAGAGAAAAGCCCTCACAGCAACGAAGACCCAGCTCAGCTGTAAATAAATAAATACAATTAAAAAAAAAAAAAGATTCTGAGTTTGATTCTAACTAAAGAAATCATGGACTTTCTCTGAGCTGGTTTCCTCCTCTGTAACATGAAAATGATAATCAGATCTACCCCACAATTGTTACTAAGGATCAAATGACTTTGCGGATTTGTTTCCACAATATTTGTTGTTTCTACCATCAACACCTTGTAAGAAGTCACCTGCACATCTGGCTTCTAACAGCTCTTAGGTTAAAGTGTTACTTTTTATAATTGGGCTTAATTAGCTCATAAAAGATGAGCATCCCGATAGTGCCTACAATCTGAATTTCCCAATCTTGCTTTATAGCTCAATAAAGACTCTGATGCTGGGAGGGATTGGGGGCAGGAAGAAAAGGGGACGACAGAGGATGAGATGGCTGGATGGCATCACTGACTCAACGGATGTGAGTTTGAGTGAACTCTGGGAGTTGGTGATGGACAGGGAGGCCTGACGTGCTGCAATTCATGGAGTCGCAAAGAGTCGGACACGGCTGAGCGACTGAACTGAACTGAACCTTATTTATCTCCTGATACTCTCTTTTGCTGCCTTTGCTATCTGAAAAATCAGTCTTTTCCCAAGACGCCAAACAATGGGGAAAACAGCATCTACCTACTCCTCCAGGGAGGACCAGGGTAATGACCTTAGGAAGTCACAGGAGTTTTGTTAAATTATCATTATCAAGCAGCCAAAAAAAAAAAAAAAAAATGGGTTAGAGTTGGATGACATAGCAGTTAAGAGCCAGGGTTTTGGATTGGGATGGTGGGTTCAAATCTTGTTCACACCTCACCTACAAAATGATATAATGATAGTAACTCCCCCTTATTCCATTATATTTTAAATTACCTAATTTTGTATGTACAAAAGAGAGCGTACGTGCAAAAGTACAGAGAGCAGTATGTACAAAACACTCCACATGGGTTGGCCATAAGCACAAAGCAGACCTAGGTTCAGAAATACAAGATCATAGAAACCTGGGGATGCAGAAACACACAGCAGTAGACACCCATGACCCTTCCCAGGAAGTCTGTGCATTTTCTCCTCTTCTCCCTGTTCCCCTGATCACCCACTTTCCTGCACCCACACCCTCCAAAATGAGGCCACAAAGTGGGCCAACCAAGAGGAGTGCTCCAACCTCCAGCAAGGTGGTTTGCGGAAAACAGGCAAGTAGAAAGTGGAAAGACAACTGAATTAAGTGACAAACTCAGTTGATAAACTAAGTTGATAAAGAAAGGAAAGTAAAATCTCTGGAAAGGAGTTTGGCTTTCTGTGTTCAGGGCAATAAAAACTTTCACCTGGCTCATCTCAATAATGTTGTTCCTTAGAATTCAACTGGAGGAAATAATCCAAAAAGAAAGAAAAACCATACTTAAGAAGATAGCATTATTTTTCTTAACAGCTTTATAGACGTATGTTGCTGTTACTGCTGCTGCTGCTGCTAAGTCGCTTCAGTCGTGACCAACTCTGTGCGACCACAGAGACGGCAGCCCACCAGGCTCCCTTGTCCCTGGGATTCTCCAGGCAAGAACACTGGAGTGGGTTGCCATTTCCTTCTCCAATGCATGAAAGTGAAAAGTGAAAGTGAAGTCGCTCAGTCGTGTCCGACTCTTCGCGACCCCATGGACTGCAGCCTACCAGGCTCCTCCATCCATGGGATTTGCCAGGCAAGAGTACTGGAGTTGGGTGCCATTGCAAGTCACCTTTTTAAAGTGTATAATATAGTGGGGGGTTTTTTTGTATATATATATTCACAGAGTTGTACAAGCATCACTACTACCTAATCTGAAAACATTTTCGTTAACTCCCCAAAATAAATCCTCCTTCTCTCCAGACCCTAGCAACCATTAATCTACCTTTTTTTTTGTCTCTTAAAGCATTATTTTTGATGACCAAAAGAAAAATTGAATAAAATATACTTGATGTTATTGAATAATATAAAGGTATGTTAAATTATGATATATCCATTCAGTAACATATTATAAAGCTATTAGAAATCATTACAGTAAAGACTATATCAAAAGACAAACTCTGTTACAACATTAAAAAAAATTTTTTTTTTTAAGATAACAAAATGGTGAACATACTCTGATCTCAACTAGAGTATATTCTGGTTTGTGTGTGAATAGATTGGTAGAAATGTGCAGAAATTTAAGTGACCATGTTAGGATACTTAGATTGTGGATACTTTTTCTTCACCCTTTAAATATTCTCTGACATTTTATATTTTTTGACAAATGGGATTTTTAGAAAATCTATTAAAAAGGACTGGAATAGATAGCATACTGCAGGGCACAGCCAGACAGCAGGCCAGCCCCATGAACTGTATCTAGTTCTTACCTAACAAATCTTCTAGCATAGGTTCCCACCAGCAACTAAGAGCCCTAGGCCACAGAGTCCCACCTCACCGGGACTGCCTGACCTTTCACACTGCAGACATTCAGGCCTTCACCCTTTGGCCCTCTTGCCTGTCAGCCAACCCTTCCCATACCCTCCAATCCAGAACTCAGTCCTTAACTCAGTCCTCTTACTTATCATGCATACCAATGACTCGGCCAATTTCCTGCTATTAATATATTTTCTGTGGATCCAAGTCCTTCTGATCCCAACCACTGTACATTCTCCTTAGAAGCTGAAGAGTAAGAAAATCGGTGGAAACAAAATAGAGTCATCTCTCAGCAAACTCCGGGAGATGGTGAAGGACAAGAAGGCCTCGCATGCTGGAGTCCATGAGGCTGCAAAGAGTCAGACCCAACTGAGTAACTGAACAACAACAGCAACGACAGTATTGGTAGGGGATTGGTTAAGGACCCCTAAATGCTATGAATGTGGAAAAGCCTTCATTCGAAGCGCATCTTGGGACCTTCCTGGAAACTCAGTGGTAAAGAATCTGCCTGCCAATACAGGAGACACAGGTTTGATCGCTAATCTGGGAAGATCCTACATGGCACAGAGCAACCAAGCTCTTGAGCCACAACTACTGAGCCTTTGCTCTAGAGCCCAAGAGCCACAAATACTGAAACTCCCTAGGGCCCATGCTCTGCAACAACAGAAGTCACCGTAACTGCAACTAGAGAGTAGCCCCCACTCATCACAACTAGAGAAAAGCCCCTGCAGCAATGAAGACTCGGCACAGCCAGAAGTATTAAATAAATAAAATCCTTAAAAGATTAAAAAAAGAAAAAGCTTACATCTCATTGGATATCATACAGTACACACTGGTGTGAAACCCTATAAACACTGAGTCAGAGGATGCTCAAGTCTCTTATATAAAATAATGTAGTAATGTGCATATAACTTGGTAATCCTCCTATAAACTTTAAATCATCTCTACATTACTTATAATACCCAATAAATGCTATACAAATAGTTGCCAGTACTCAACAAATTCAAGTTTCGCTTGTTGGAACCTTCTACATTTCTTTCCTGAATATTTTCTACGCTAGTTGGGGTGGATCTGAGTGAACGCAGAACCTAAGGACACAGAGAGCCAATTATAACAAGCAGGTCTCTTCCCACCCTATATTCCCACTTCCTAGAGAGACAGCTCACTTAGACTACCACAGCCTTCCTGTTACATCAATCACCTCCCTCTCTTCTCTTTCAACCAGGAACAGAGAATCAACATTGACACCCCACCACTACACACACATACACACACAACCCCAGACACACTCACTCTTTATCCACAGCCTCATTCTTGTTCTTTTCTCCCTGCCTCCCACCCACACACTCCACACATCCTCTGCTGCAGTACCCCTGGCTGTGCCCCAGGACTGCTCTGGTTGGTCCACAATCAATACTCTGAAGGCGCAGAGTCCAACCTTGCCTCCAGAGCAAAGTACTCCTCCAGCCATTCTGCACCTCCCAGCACCTGCCTCACCCAGACTTACCACCAGATCCCAAACAGAAAAGAATGGATCCCAGATCCCCAGGCTGTGGTGAGGCCAGCTGGATCAGTAGCCTTCTAACGAGAATGTTGAACTGTGCTCAGAGAACATCTACCGTGTATCAGGAACTGTGTTAGATTCAGAGATTCAGAGATGGTTGAAACTGATCACTCACCTTGAGACACTCACAGTGGAAGTGTTGCCCAACACTGGTTCACTTGCCTGACCCACAGTGAGGCCAGACAAACTTCGACATGGGAATTTGGGACAGAGAAAGGTTTATTATAAGGGCCATGCAAAGAAAGTGGGCAGCCCATAGTCAAAAGACCCAGTGGTCTTCTGATGGTTTGGGAAAAGAGTTTTTAAAGACAAAATAAGTGATGAAGTTTGTAGGGTGTGTGACTTTCTTCTAATTGGTTGGTGGTGAGGTAACAGGGTGGTGCTCTAGGAATTTTGCCATTGTTGATCAGTACACAAGTCTGTACTGTACATGTTTCAGACTCTCTGCAATCCCATGGAGTGTAGCATTCCAAGCTCCTCTGTCCACGGGATTTTCCAGGCAAGAATACTGGAATGGGTTGCCACTTCCTTCTCTAGGATATCTTCTCCTTTCAGGGATCGAACCTGTGTCTCCTACATTGATAGGCAGATTCTTTACCACTGAGCCACCAGGAAAACCCTAGAGCTATTTGCCAATCTTTTAGCTATTTCTCTTCTGCAAACCTACAATTACAATTGTCTAATCTTTTTATTTCATTTTTGTTGTTCAGTCACTAAGTCGTGTTTGACTCTTTGCAACCCCGTGGACTTTAAGGTTGCTGCTACGAGCCGTGTGCTATGTCAGAATTTGTGACCTCAAGAGGAGAGGATTTGATCCAGGGCCAAAGACCAGGCTTGACCATAGGAGCTTTTTGTGTAACAGAATTTTATTAAAGTATAAGAGAGATAGAGAAAATTTCTAACATAGACATCAGAAGGGAACAGAAAGAATGCCCCCTTGCTAGTTTTGAGCAAGGTGTTTTATGTCTCTTAGCAAGCTCTTAATCAGATAAGAGAGACACCTCAAGGCTGAGGGAGTTTCACCAGGCCTGTCTCCTACAATAGGCATTTTTGAGATAGAAAGGCACAAGGTGTATCATCCCTGGCCATAAAACAATTGACATGAATACTGGTTTGTTGAGCCATTATCAGCCCAAGGTTTGAGAAAAGAAAACAAGGTTAGTCTTCAGTTCAGTTCAGCCACTCAGTCGTGTCCAACTCTTGGCAACCCCATGGACTGCATCACGCCACGCTTCCCTGTCCATCACAAACTCCTGAAGTTCACTCAGACTCATGTCTATCAAGTTAGTGATGCCATCCAACCATCTCATCCTCTGTCGTCCCCTTTTCCTCCCGCCTTCGATCTTTCCCAGCATCAGGGTCTTTTCAAATGAGTTAGTTCTTCACATCAGGTGGCCAAAGTACTGGAGTTTCAGCTTCAACATCAGTCCTTCCAATGAACGCTCAGGACTGGCTGAATTTCCTTGCTGTCCAAGGGATTCTCAAGTCTTCTCCATCACCACAGTTCAAAAGCATCAATTCTTCAGGGCTCAGCTTTCTTCACAGTCCAATTCTCACATCCATACATGACCACTGGAAAAACCATAGCCTTGACTAGATGGACCTTTGTTGGCAAAATAATGTCTCTGCTTTTTAATATGCTGTCTAGGTTGATTATAACATTCCTTCCAAGGAGTAAGCGTCTTTTAATTTCATGGCTGCAATCACCATCTGCAGTGATTTTAGAGCTCCAGAAAATAAAGTCTGACACTGTTTCCACTGGTTCTCCATCTATTTTCCATGAAGTGAAGGTTAGTCTTAGGCGGAACCATTTAGAAGAAAGGTAGATTCCAAAGCAAATACAGAATTTTACTACCATAGCTTAAGAAAAATTTTCCATAAGAAAAACACATTGGTTAACTCAAGGCAGAACCAGGTGTCATCAACACATAATTAAAAGAAGCCTCTTTTAATTTTGTGTAGAGAAGGAAAAAAAAAAAATGTCTTCCACTTGCAGTTTATTTCCTCCTGCTGCTTGGGGATGTCTGGCCTTTCTATCTGTTACCCTCTCAGACTGCAGCAAGCCAGGGTCTTCTGCACTATCTCCCTGAGTTTCCTTAAATTCACATCCACTGAGTCAGTGATGCTTATCTAACTGTCTCATCCTCTTCAGCCCCCTTCACCTTTTGTCTTCAATCTTTGTTGTTGTTGTTCAGTCACTCAGTCCTGTTGAACTCTTTGCGACCCCATGGACAGCAGCATGCCAGGCTTCCCTATCCTTCACTGTCTCCCGGAGCTTGCTCAAACTCATGTTCATTGAGTCAGTGATACCATCCAACCACCTCATTCTCTGTGATCCCCTTTTCCTCCTGCCCTCAATCTTTCCCAGCATCAGGGTCTTTTCCAATGAGTTGACTCTTTGCATTAGGTGGCCAAACTTGTGCTCAGTCTAAAGTTACCATCCTCTACCTAGGTGGGGGCCTTAGTTCCGATAAAAAGTCTCAGATATATTGTTACTATATCCCTTGAGGAGGAACCAGGACTCTGCTTAATCATGGAACTATTGTTTCTTGACTGCTTTTCCTTTGTTTCTACATTCCTTTACTTCCTTAATTAGAAACTATTTGAAACTGCCCTTTGAAAGTTAGGGAAGGTAGTCTGCCATTTTCTCAGTAAGCCAGCTTTCCAAATAAAGTCATATTCCTTACCTCAACATCTCGTGTTCCAGATTCATTGGTTTGTTGCTCAATGCAGAGTGAGGTTGGACTTGGTAACAAAGTAGGGGCTTCCTCAATAGCTCAGCGGTAAAGAATCTGCCTGCAATGAAGGACACACCAGTCAGCTCCCTGGGCTGGGAAAATCCCCTGGGGGAGGAAGTGGCAATCCACTCCAGTATTCTTGCCTGGAGAATACCCAAGGATGGAGGAACATGGGGCCGCAGAGTCAGACACGACTGAGCATGCACACACTTACACAGCACACAGAGTACTATCCCATCATCCTCAATAAAATTTATAGCATTAAAATTTAAAACAAAAAAAAAAGAGTTAACTGAGCAAAGCAGCAGACACACGAACACATCTTACAGGTCTGCAGAAAACAAGGAATTTATAGAAATGATACTTTGGTAGGGAAAGCAAGACACATCAGTGTGCAAAGCACTATGTGATACACGGAGATTAAATAAACCATGGTCTCTGCTCTGCTTGTTGCCAAAATCTTGGCACTCTGTGCACCAATGCCAAACATAAATATGGAGACAGTTATGGCGGAGAAAGAAAGAATGGATGGCCACAAACAGTGGGGTCTCAGGAAATGTGCCCCACTCCGGGGTGAGTAGGGAGAGGTTATATAGTTGGGCAAGGGTGTGTGATAAGGATCTAGGCAGTAACAGTCTTACATTCTTCTGCAAAGTTTCAAAAGGTTGTATTCACGGTCTTAGGAGGTTGGGGCTCCTAACCTTGAGCCTCTCTGGTCCCTTTAATCTTGCCTCAGGTGGTTTCCTGACTGTTCCTCCCCTGATTAGCAACTGTCTGCTCTTCGGAACTAGGAACTCGGAGAGGGTCATGGAGGCTGGAGTTTTGACTCTAAGAAAGGAGGGACAAAAAGACCTCTGAGCCCAGGAGCCCCGCAGGGTCCAGCTTGACATCTTGTTCCCAGACACAAAACATTAGCTAAATATAATGCAAACTGCTGGGAATACCAAGTGCCCTGAGAAGAAAGGAGAAGGAAAGATGAATTTAACTCTGATCCAAAGTACAAAGATCACTGGGGGTGAGGTTGGGGAGTACTCTCTCTAGGGCTCTGTGGGGGTTGGGGATAGAGTAACTAAGAGCCAGAAAAATTCCAGGTGGGGCAAAAGTAGGAGTTCAGCCTTGAGCAGAAAGGAAGGAGGAAGCTTGTGCAGGAATGTAGGGATCTGGGCACAAAAGTGGGTGGAACCAGTGGGCTCCGCCCCATCTCTTCCACCCTCCTCCTCCCCCTGTCCCAACCTACTTACTGCCGAGTGAGCTGAGACAGGTGTGGAAGTCCTAGCGCAGGTAAGAGGGCAGGAGGGTCGTGCCTTTGGGACTGGGGTATAAGGAGGGCATCTGGCCCCTTTCTAGAACCTGTGATTCCTTCCTGTGCAAAGTTCAGGGGACTCCTGACAGGCTGCCTAGGGGTTGCTGCTGTGTTGCAGAGCAAAGAAAAGGCTTCTCCCCACCAGCCTCAGAGCCCCTTCGGTAATAACTTCAGGCAGGACACTTGAAGTCTGAGTTTACCGAGTTAGGGGCCATAGAGGGTAGTGGACCCTGACAGACATGGGACGGGGAGAGGTCAAGAATTAGTGGGCCGAGGTTCCTCACTCAAGACCCTGGTCTGTAAGACACTCAGGCAATTGTGTCCTGTGTCTGTATACACTTTTCTCCCTCCGACTGGAGCATGGGCTGATTGGAGGAAATGGGAAGACCGGGGTCAAATAGGGTAAGGCTGAGGTCAGACTGAGGGCTTGGGACTGGGGAGGTGGGGAGGGGGGGAGATTTAGAGCCAACAAAAATAAGGGGCGTGGCCTGCCCATCACCTGGATTCCTGAGATGCCTGGGAGCACGGAGAGGCCCCAGGCAGGGCCTGCCCACTACTGGGACCTGGAAGGCATAGAAATGTGGAGCTGGATGAGAAGTCACAGGGAAGAAAGAAAAAGGAAGGAACTAGAGGTCATGGCACAGCAAATACACTTACACAGGGGCTGGGAGTCAGAACTCCTGGGCTGGTTTCCTGGCTGTTCCAAATATATCGATACCCCGGGATCATACTCCTAGGTGATCCTAGAGAAAACTCCAGAGCTGGGGGTGGGGGGACCCTTCAGATCATTTCTTTGGGCCATTTATTTTGATTTGAGACAGAAAGAACAAAGCCAGACAGAGGTGTCTGATAGGCTTACTTTGAAATCTGACCCAGCCGTGATGCCAACTGCTAGTTTGGACACAACAGCTGTGTGTCTTTTTGCAGGAGCCTGGGGAGGGGCCATGGTGCCAGGCCAGCCGTGGGGGAAACTGGAGAAGCCGCTTCTCTTCCTGTGCTGCACCTCCTTCCTCCTGGGGCTGGCTTTGCTGGGGATACGGCCGGACATCACCCCTGTGTCTTATTTCTTTCTCAGCTTGGGTGGCTTCTTTTTGTTGGGCTGCCTCCTGGCCTGTGTTTTGGAATGGGGGTCTCGATCAGTGCAGACCGAGAGCCCAGTGGCCTCCAACAATGCACGGTGAGTTGAGGGGTGGGCAGGACTGGAAGAGAAGATGTGGACCCATTCTTCCTTTGTACTTCTGGCCTCCAGGAATACAGATTCTGCTCTCCCTGGTCACTGATAGCAGGGAGTGGAGGGGTCTTTTGCTGATAGAAGACGCAGAAAAGGGGAAAAAGGCTCCTTTTAGGAAGCCACTAATGGCCTTATTTCTCCCCCCGCCCCCACTCAGGGACAATGAAGCCTTTGAGGTGCCAACGTATGTCGAAGCCACAATGATGGAGCCGCAGCCGCACCCCCAAGAGTTGGACCAACCACCCTCTTACAGCAGCATTGTAATTCCCCCAGGACTTGAAGAGGGACAGCCTAACCATCCAGAGGAGCCCAGGAGAGCCAGACTGGACAGGCGAGTGGGCTCAGAGGGGTCTGTGACCTCAGCAAGTCCTAGAAGACCTCCAGCCAGCCTGCGGCTTCGGTGGTCACGGGCTGCGTCCACGGTTCCTGATTTGCAGACCTTGTGGACGCCCCCCAGATTGGAACCTCTGACTCCACCCCCTGCCTATGAAGTCAGCTGTGATCACTCTGACGATGATGTTTTCTATGGAAACAACTGGACACCTCCCTAAAGGACTTTCCGAGGACATATCATCTTTCAGCACCAGACCTACTCATTCTTTGGACCATCGCTTCCCAGTGCCTGTCAGGTGTCAGAAACTGTGTCCCCACCTGGACATCACAAATGCAAACTTCGACCCAGAGAGGAGTCAGGCTGTGGTGAGCCCTGCCCGGTTTTGAGGTGGCCCATCCCAGAGATGCAGGTGGCAAAATTTGAGTCTTGAGGCAATATTCAGCAACCTACCCCATATCCAGAGTTAGATTGAGGGCAAGATGAGGAAGTGATCCAGAGAATCTAGGGAAAGAAGAAAAGAAACAATATTTGAGTTGACATTCTGATGCTTCTGTTCCAGGTGCTTTGGCTCCATTAGATCACAAAAATGAGGTGTTATTGCCCTCATTTGTGAAATGAGGACCCTAATGGTCAGGAAAAAAAAAGATAATTTGCACAGGAGCACTCTGTTAGTAAATGACACAAAGTCTTGAACTTTGCTCTTCAGATCTCATTGCCTCTGTCTTTTCTTTTTTCTTACTCTCTCTTTTTTTTTTTGAGTTGTTTTATTTGGGACAAAATGAGGAGTATAGCCCAGGAGATATCATTTCAAATAGTTCTGAGAAACTGCTCCAAAGAGGTAGAGGGAGGTCAGTACATATATGATTTAAAAAAAAAGTTTGAGGATAATTGCTTAACAATAATGTGTTGGTTTCTGCCATACAACATGAATTAGTCCTAAGCATATATATATCCCTTCTGTCTTGAGCCTCCATCCCACCCCTCTAGGTTGTCAGAGCACCACATAGCAACTTCCCACTAGCTGTTTACTTTACACAAGATAATGTATGTATTTCAGTGCTACTTTCTCAGTTTATCCCATCCTCTCCTTCCCCTGCTGTGCTGCTCACAAATTCATTCTCTACATCTGTCTCTGTTCCTGCCCTACAAATACGTTCATCAGTACCATTTTTCTAGATTATGTGTATACACACACACACACACACACACACACACTAGTATGGGCTTCCCAGGTGGCACTAATGATAAAGAACCTGCCTGCCAATGAAGGGAGACACAAGAGATGCAGGTTCAATCTCTGGGTCAGGAAGATTCTCCTGGAGGAAGGCATGACAACCCACTGCGGTATCCTTGCCTGGAGAATCCCATGGATAGGAGCCTGGCAGGCTACAGTCCACAGAGTTGCAGAGTCAGACACGACTGAAACTACTTAGCATGCACAAACATGCATTAATATACAATATTTTTCTGATTTACTTCACTCTGTAACAGGCTCTAGGATCATCTACCTCAGTTTGTATTTTCAGTACAAGGCAACAGAAGCCAGTTCAACCAAGCATCTCTGTTCCCGTCCTGGTCAATGGCTGGTGAGGGGGTGGAGGACTTCCTGTATACAGAACGGGGAGCCACTTGTGTCTGCAGACAGGGCGGGCTGAGTATACCAGGAGTGCGCCAGCCTCCTAGAGGAGCAGAGGGAATTGCAACTGGGATGGTCCCTGTTCTAGAAAGGGAGCAGTTCCTGCGCGGTGTGGATAGGGCGCTGGAGTGAAAGTGAAAGTCGCTCAGTCATAACAGCGTCTTTGCGACCCCATGGACCATACAGTCCATGGAATTCTCCAAGTCAGAATACTGGAGTGGGTAGCCTTTCCCTTCTCCAGGGGATCTTCNTGGCTCAATAGTAAAGAACTCACCTGCCAATGCAGGGGACCTGGCTTTGATCCCTGGGTTGGGAAGATCCCCTGGAGAAGGAAATGGCAACCCATTCCATTGTTCTTGCCTGAGAAATCCCATGGACCGAGGAGCGTGGCTGGTTACAGTCCTTGGGATCACAAAAGAGTCGGACATGACTTAGCCACTAAACGACAGCAGCAATGGATGCAGTGTTTCATTTAATCTTTACAAACTTGGAGGAAATTTACTCTTAATTGTCTTCTTACAAAATGGATATTAGAACCTGTTCTAATTTATGAACCCAGGGGTTAGACCTAGGTGTCTGATCCACCGGCCCATGTAGGCATTCATGACCCTGTCCAGAGTCCTCTGTAGAGTATGTTCTTCTGTGAGCAAAAGCGTTTTTGTACAGACGTCACCATTGTCTTTGGGAACTTCATTTCTGAGACAGAAAACAGCATAGAAGTACTGCTGTTCTCTACTGTCATGACCCTCTGGTGACCATGAGCCCGTGGTCACAGAGCAGTTCTTACCGGCTGTGACTTTTGTGTCAGTGTGTTACTCACTCACTCACAGTTTACCTGGCAGTCCCCTTTGTGCCATTAACATGCAAGGGCACGTGTGCGGAAGGAGCTGGTTGGTGCCTGGAGAGCAGGTCAGGCTAACTAGCATCTGCACGATCAGCTTCATAACCAGTGGCTTCACTCCAGGAGCTCTTCACATGAGCTTGTAATGAGCCTGTGAATCATCACGTTCAGTGTCTTGTCTAAGTGAGTGTTAGTTGCTCAGTCTTTGAGACCCCGTGGACTGCAGCCCACGAAGCTCCTGTGTCCATGAGATTTTCCAGGCGTGGATACTGGAGCGGGTTGCCATTGCCTTCAGCAGATCTTCTCGACCCAGGGATTGGACCTGGGTCTCCTGCACTGCAGGCCGATTCTTTACTGACTGAGCTAAACTCATGTAGTTTTCTCGTGCTTACTTAGCTTCTGACTTGGTAGAAAACACGTTTGATTTTCTAATAGCCTAGGGCTTCAGACACCAAAAGGAAGCTTGTATAGGTGCTGACTCTGGGGAGCAACCCTGAAAAAGGCATCTTTCTCCTAGGAAATGCAAGAGAAACTGCAGAGTTTTGCCCAGCTCCCGGCTCACCGAGTCACTGACTCCTGCATAGTGGCGCTCCTCTCCCACGGCGTGGAGGGCGGTGTCTATGGTGTGGACGGCAAACTGCTCCAGGTGCGTGCCGGTCTGTGGCCGCGGCTGCTGAGCCTGGGCCACGCCACCTCCCGCTGCCCGTCTCTCCAGGGATGGCTGCTGTTTATGTGTACAGGACTCGGGGGTCCCACTGACCACCAACCCCCTCTTCTCCCTTATTTCTCTCCGGCAGCTACAAGAGGTTTTCCGGCTCTTTGACAATGCCAACTGCCCGAGCCTGCAGAACAAACCGAAAATGTTCTTCATCCAGGCCTGCCGTGGAGGTGAGTGCCCTGGCGGACCGGCACCTGGGTGTGGCCCCCGGGCAGCCTCCCGCCCGCTCTCACTTTCCTGTTTGCTCCTCTCAGGTGCTAGCGGACCCCCTGGGCACCTCCTTCTGTTCACTGCTGCCACCGCCTCTCTTGCTCTGTAAGTGTCTCCCAACGCATGGGGTGTGCTGGGACTCGGGCCGCCCCTGGCTCTCAGGTGGTCAGCTCTCTGCACGCCGCCACGTCCGCCCCCAGGACGCTCTCGGCCAGTGCCTTCGCCTTCTTTGAGGACGCTGCCTTTTTTCCTGTGCTTATTCACCCCGGTGCGCTTTTCTCGTCGCTCTTTCTGGTCAGGGTCTGCCAGCTGCTCTGCTTCCTCACCCTCTCACTTGAGGCTCGTCCTCTTTTCTTCCTCCGCCTCTCCTCTCCCTTTCCGCTTTCTCCTCCTCCTCTTCTCCCCCACACCCCGTTCTCGCCTCCTCTCCGCTCCGGGCCCCTCCTGGGTCGTGCGGGAGAGCGGTGTGGAGGCCCCACGTCAGCCTGTGGCTCCTGCTCTTCCGCGAGCCCCTCCCATCCCTCTTGCATGCCCTCTCTTTTCATCCCTTGAAAAGCCAGGACTCCCTGATTACGCTCAGAAGACATGCCGGTGTGCTTCTCATCTCAGAGGGAAAGAGTAATGATTGAAAGCTCTGAACGTGGAGTCAGATTCTGCCTCTGCTACTGTCTAGTCATGTGAAGTTATAGAGGAGTTACTCCATGTCCCTCCACCTTAGTTTCCTCAGTATAAAATGTAGGTGATCGCACGTCCTAAGGTCATGTTGTTGTGATGGTTAAGTGAAGTGGTTCCATGAAAGTGGTTCGTATTAGCTCAGTGCCTGGCTCGTGGTAAATCCACAAAAATACAGCTCTGACTGTTACAACATGGTCTGTGCCCTTAAGAGACTTACAGTTCGATTTAAAGGTCCCTTTGTCCAAAGATTCAAATGATATATTTTTTACATGGGTATAGCAGAGAATCATGGAGAAGGAAGTGGCCACCCACTCCAGTACTCTTGCCTGGAGAATCCCGTGGACAGAGGAGCTTGGTGGGTACAGACCACAGGATCACAAAGAACTGGAAACAACTGAAGTGACTTAGCGCGCACGCATAGCAGAGAGCGGCAGTGGAATAGCAGGTAGAGCCTTTCAGGGAAAGGAGGAGTGCACTGTGACGAGCACACCAAGACGGAAAGGACACCCCTCCCCCTGCCCCAGAGCGGGCCGAGCCAGGAGTATGCCTGGTTCTCCATCTGCGTCAGTCGCGTATAGTGAGATGTGGCTGACCACATGAGACAGATCCTGGTGGTCATAAACCTGAAGTCACAGCTGAGATGTTGGGCTTTCACAGATAATAGTGCAGAACTATTGGGAGCACAAGTAAGAAACAATTGGATAGTTTTTTTCAGGATGATTACAGGAAGCAAGGCTGAGAAAATGAGTATGTGTGAGCAGGAACTTCCTCTTTTTATGTCCCTGCTGTATCCCCAGACCCAGGGCAGTGCCTGACACATAGTAGCACATCATAAATATTGGCTGAGTAGATGGAAATGCAGTTCAGTTCAGTCGCTCAGTCGTGTCTGACTCTGCGACCCCATGGACTACAGCACGCCAGGCCTCCCTGTCCATCACCAACTCCTGGAGCTTGCTCAAACTCAAGTCCATCAAGTCAGTGATGCCATCGAACCATCTCCTCCTCTGTCGTCCCCTTCTCCTCCTGCCCTCAACCTCTCCCAGCATCAGGGTCTTTTCAAATAAGTCAGCTCTTCGCATCAGGTGGCCAAAGTATTGGAGTTTCAGCTTCAACATCAGTCCTTCCAATGAACATCCAGGACTGATCTCCTTTAGGATGGACTGGTTGGATCTTCTTGTAGTCCAAGGGACTCTCAAGAATCTTCTCCAACACCACAGTTCAAAAGCATCAATTGACCACTGGAAAAACCATAGCCTTGAGTAGATGGATCTTTGTTGGCAAAGTAATATCTCTGCTTTTTAATATGCTGTCTAGGATGGAAATTAGCCTGCCTAAAAAGTGGAGCAATAATACAGAAAACAGACACAGGGATATTGTGAGAAAAGAGCCATTCATTGATCAATAGATCTGAGACACAAAGGCAGGAAAGGCGTCTCCTTTCTCTTGAGGGACGCCTGCAGCTTGGCCTGCTTCCTGTAGGAAGCATCACTGGCAAAGTGAAGTAAACGTGTTCATGATCGTTTTCTCCTGTGTCAGAGAATATATACAAATACCAGACCTGGGTAGGGAGAGATAGCGCCCTCCTGGCCTAAGCTGAATCTTTTCTCTAAAATCAAATCCTCCAAGGGATGACCAGTAAGCCAGCTGTTCCCTTAAAAGTCTGAGCTCACCTGTCTTCTGCTGTACTTAGTTAACAGAACTCATCCCTCTAAAAAGGACCCTGCCCTGTTTGACTGGCTCCTAAAGTGGAGTGTAAGCTCCATGAGGATTTGACTTTCTCTTCACTGTATCCCTCGGGCTTAAAAACAGTGCCTGGCATGTGGCAGTTGCACAGTAAATTTTTGTTGGATCGTGAATCTTGGTCATTTTCTGCACGGACCTTCAAGCTTCGCTCTCCTTTAAGGCTCTCTTGGGTGTTACTTGGAGCAGGAGATGTAAAGAAAAAGAAAGCTTACATACTCTGTTACCTTTGGCTTGACAAGCTGTATGTCCTTCTGTCTCTTTCCTACCACTCCCAAGCAACAGCGTCAGAGAAGGAACACGTCTGGGGCTAGATGAGGCCCGGTCAGAAGGTTGGGCGTGTGCTCAGGGGATGTTGACGATCTACTGCTAATAATTGAAGGATAGTATTCTTTTTACATTGTTTAAGAGAAAACAGTTGTTTATCCCAATTTTAAGTGTCTCTTAAATTTTAATAAGTGGTTTTAAAATATCAAAAATACCATGGAAACAGCTGATCATGCTTAGTTGTATAATGTGTTTTTCAAATACATAGAAATTGTGGTTGTGGTTTTCATACAGCATACTTGTAGTAATTGTATTTTTGGTCTGTTGTTTCTCTTTTTTATGTAGTAAAACTGTATCAGTATCTTATTATTCATGTATTGCAATAAGCAGCACTTTGACTTGCAGGTATACTGATAATTGGACGAGTGAATCGTGGATGCAGACAGCTTTTCGTTTTGTTTACAAGGAGTATTTGAGCACTTTCCCTGTCTTACATAGTGGACAAAACTCAGACCACACATACGTGCACGTGCGTGGGCACCTTCTGCCTGACCAGTGCACGCTGGCAGAGGAGAAGGAGTAATGGTGTTTGTTTTCCTTTTTTTTAATTAATTCATCAGCCACAGGTTGGAGGCAACAGCTGGAAATGGCTCTTCCCCCTCCCAGTTGCAGGGAACTTGGCTTGCCTGTGACAGGCCCAAGCGAGGTGGGAGGAAATAACGTCTTTGTCCACTCTTATCTGCTTTTGTACAGATGAAACAGATCGTGGGGTTGACCAGCAAGATGGGAAGAACCATGAGCGATCCCCCGAGTGCGAGGAAAGCGATGCCAGTGGAGAGGAGCTGCTGAAGACGCGGCTGCCCACTCGCTCGGACATGATTTGCGGCTACGCCTGCCTCAGGGGTATTGTGTGTCCCGAGGAGTGATCCCAGTGGTGGCAGACTCTTAGACTCTGGCACGCCGGGCTCTGACCAGGGTGGGTGTGGGGGAGGTCAGCCCGCTGGGGAGGGTGCCCGTGGCCTTCATCCGGCGCCCGCTGCTGCTCTGGTTGCAGGGACCGCTGCCATGCGCAACACCAAGCGGGGCTCCTGGTACGTGGAGGCCCTCACCCAGGTGTTCTCCGAGAGGGCCTGTGACATGCACGTGGCCGACATGCTGGTAACGGTACGTGGGCCCCGCCCGCCTGCGCAGGGTTCCTCCCTCCTGCTCCCTGACACTGGACCTCAGTCCTCCGCTGCCCTTCTGCTTGTGCTGGGACTCTGAAAGCACCCGGCGCTCATACCCCGGCCGCTGGGTCTCTGCCTTGGCAGGTGAACGCGCTCATCAAGGAGCGGGAGGGCTACGCCCCCGGCACGGAGTTCCACCGCTGCAAGGAGATGTCCGAGTACTGCAGCACCCTGTGCCGCCGCCTCTACCTCTTCCCGGGCCACCCCCCCACGTGATGCCAGCCCCGGCCCCCCGCATCCGGCCTCGTCGCCAGGCCGCGTGGAGGCCGTCGGGCCTCAGGAGGCGAGGCAGAGCCTCTCCCCAGGATGCGTGGCCTCTGTGCCTCCCCTCAGGGACTGGGACTCCCCTGGGCTCCTCTCTCACGCCCACCGTCTCCGCCAGTGACCTCGGACCGCCGGCTCCTCCCACGCGCGGCTCTCCTGCAGAGCCGGCTCTNGTGGCTTGGGCTCCAGAGCGCCTTCAGGCTCAGTAGTCGCGGCTCAGCGTGTGGGATCTTGGTTCCCTGACCAGGGGTTGAACCCAAGTCCCCTGCATTACGAGATGGCTTCTTCACCCCTGGACCAGCAGGGAAGTCCCAAGATCGGACTCTCTTAGTGTTTCCCAGCCCAGGTTTGGTATGCAGCACCCGCTTCTCATCTCCTCCAGCCTGGGATCTAAGGGGGGTTGAGGTAATCCATGTGCTGGCCCCCATGGGAAGTGTCTTCTCTCGGGTCTGGGGAGGGCATGGAGGAAAGCACGGCTCCCTTCGGTCACTAACCTCATCCCGGAGCAGGGTATTAGTGCCTCCTGCTCAGGATTCAGGCATAAACTCGACTGCTCGTATTGTGAAATCAGATCTCTTCCACTCAGGCTCCCCGAGAACCAGCAACGTGGCCTGGCCTGACCCTGGCCCCAGAGGACAGAGTAAGTGTAGTGGAAGTGGGGCAGGCTAAAAGGAGTTAGTATACCTTGCACACATACAACATCCCTAACACACACACTCTACCTTTGGGGGCTGGGTCAGTTTGTGCCTACAAGCATGGAGAGGGGACGGGGATGGGTCTTCTCTAAGCCTGGCAGGGCATCTGAGGAGCCTCATTAAAGCTAGACACACCAAGGCCAAGAGCCACCAGGAGTCACCTGCTAGCCTGTCCTCACCCCGTCCATGTCAGTGTGAGGGGGGTCCAAGGAAGCGACAGAGGGGCCAAGAAGCAGGAAGCAGTGACACACAAAACATGTCACTGACACAGATGCCCAGTCTTAGCACAGTTCTCGTACCCCCGCTTCAGAGTAGGAATCGGTTCCCTTGCTGAAGGCTGCTGTTGAGGGAGACGAGTACAGATGGGCAGGGGTGCGGATGGATGGACAAGGGTGAGGAGTGGGAACTGTGTGGATGGATGGTGGGGAGTGGAGGGCATTGATGACCCAAGTGACCCTGCGTGAAGCTGTCAACACCCAGGATTTTTAAAAATCTATTTGTTTTTGATTGGAGGATCACTGCTTTGCAACGTTGTGCTGGCTTCTGCCATACATCAACATGAATCAGCCATAGGTGTACATATGTCCCCTCTGTCTTGAACCTCCCTTCCACTGCCCACCCCATCCCACCCCTCTAGGTTGTCACAGGGCACCAAACACCCAGGATTTTAAAAAGCTGTTTGTTTGATTTATCTGTGGGTCTATATGAAGTGAAGTGAAGTCGCTCAGTCGTGTCTGACTCTTTGCGACCCCATGGACTATAGCCTACCAGGCTCCTCCATCCATGGGATTTTCCAGGCANGGGCACCAAACACCCAGGATTTTAAAAAGCTGTTTGTTTGATTTATCTGTGGGTCTATATGAAGTGAAGTGAAGTCGCTCAGTCGTGTCTGACTCTTTGCGACCCCATGGACTATAGCCTACCAGGCTCCTCCATCCATGGGATTTTCCAGGCAAGAGTACTGGAATGCGTTGCCATTTCCTTCTGTATACTTCCTTCTATTTATTTTGACTCTTCAATGAGACAGACCTTTCCCATCTCCATCTATCCAGATTTATGGCCATCACAAAGGGCAGTCCTCAGGCAAGGAGCAGGACGAGATGCCCAAGACGATGGGTTCCAGCGCTTCCGTGGACAGCAAGGACGAGGATCACTATTCTAAATGTCAAGGTGACGGGGACGGGGGAATGGAGGTGTCTGGAGAGGAAAGAGGTACAGGGATTAGGGTAGCAACTCTGAAGACTCATTGTGTATTTCTGATTCACGGTCCCCATCTGCACACCAAAGCCCTCCTCCAAGGAAAAGACACGGCTCCCATGTCCTTTTCACACTACCTTCCCACCATCCCTCCCACACAGCCCCAAGAAAGCAGAGTTTAGAAGGAAATCAAGTAGCCAGAGGGGAATTGGACTCTGGTGCCTTCTGAAGGGCAGAGAGGTGAGGAGGAACTCAGGGAATGAGACATACAGGCCGGACCCCTAGAGGCCCTCAGCGCCCAGCCCTAAGTCGCACACCCAGAGCAGCGACTGGTTACCTGCTCCTCTGTCCTTTCTCTTCCTAGATTGTATGCACCGCCTGGGACTCGTCGTGAGAAGAAAGTTAGGGGAAGACTGGATCTTTCTGGTGCTTCTGGGGCTCCTGATGGCTCTGGTTAGCTGGTGCATGGATTATGTCAGTGCCAAAACGCTTCAGGGTAGGTGTAATGTGGCCCTTTGCCCCCCCTAGCCCTCCCCACACTGCGGTTGTTCTAGAGTTTCCACCTAGGGTAAGCTGGGGGAGCTTCAGGATGGTGCTCAGAGAAGAACAGGTGTGACTCTAGTCCAGGGACACCAGACCCAGATCCACTTTCCCTGTCCCTTTCTATCAGCCAGGCTGTGGGCGCCACTCTCGTAGAGTGACCAGCTTGTGTTAGTTTTTCTGAGGGCTTTGCAGTTCGGGCAACTGGAAACATATGGAGTCCCAGGAGCCCCTCATGCCAGGGTAACAAGTGGCTGGGTGCCCACAGCCTCTAAGGAGGTGCTCTCACTCTGGTTCGCTGCACTGCCGTCCACTCGACCTCCCACAGGTGGTGGGAACTTGAATGAGTCATGTCACCTCCCCCCGCTCACATCCCCCCACGAGTCAAATGAGAATAGAGCCATTTCTGAGGTCCAACGGGAACAGCGGCCACTCAAGCTTGCTCTTAACACGGCTCTCCACACTGCGGGCGTCGGGGCGGCACCGACACACTGCCCATCCTGGTAAGACTGAGCCCGGACGCCTGTCTCCGCAGCCTACAAGTGGTCCTACTACCAGATGCAGCCCAGCCTGCCTCTGCAATTCCTGGTCTGGGTCGGCTTCCCCCTAATCCTCATCCTCTTCAGCGCCCTCTTCTGCCAGCTCATCTCTCCCCAGGCTGTCGGTGAGAATTTCCCAGATCCCACCGCGGCACGCTATCACCATAACCCACAGCATCTCAGGGGTCTGTAGACCTCGCACGCCCCTCCTCCCCTCGCTCCCAAGCCTGTTCTCGGCTTTGCCACTGTCCCGGTCTCCCCGCTCACCAACCCCCGCCCCCGCCCTGCCACCACAAGACCTCTCGCTCCATCCCATGTCCACTGTCTGGATTTAACCTCCTGCTTAAACTTGCACATAATCACTTAAAACAACAACAAAACAACAACACGCTTTTAGGCTCTGGAATCCCTGAAATGAAGACAATTCTTCGCGGGGTGGTCCTGAAGGAGTATCTCACCCTCAAGGCCTTCGTGGCCAAGGTAGTGGCCCTGACCGCCGGACTGGGCAGTGGCATTCCTGTAGGCAAAGAGGTAAGACTCCAGTTCCTGCGGGGTGAGCTGGAGAGGCCCTCCAGCAGAGGGCGCCACAGAGTCTAGAGGGAGCTGGTGGGGGTGGCGAGGTTGGGCCCACAGGGATTCCTAGGGTAACAGGGAAGGTCCTCACCCTGGGGCACAATGACAAAAAACGTCAGAGCTGGGAGTAGCTTAGAGCAGAGTCACCTTTGGGGCAATCACTACTGGCATCTGGGGCTGAGTAATTCTTGGTTCTAGGAGGCCGTCCTGTGCATTTGTAGGACTAGCAACCTCCCGGCCTGTCCATCCTACAAGCCAGCAGCAGCCCCGCAGCTCGGCGTTGTGACAAATGGAATGTCTCCAGACATCACAAGATGTCCCCTGGGGGCAGAATCTCTCCCAGCTGAGAACCACTGCCTTAGAGACAATCCAGACAAACCCTGTGAAAACTGACACCCAAAAGAGGCTGTGCTTTTTTTCAAGGTTACTTGTAACCTTGTAAGAAGTTACATGTAACTTCTTGCCCTGCTGCAACCAGAGTTATCTTTTAGAAATGGTATCATAAATAACTGCCCTCTGGTTGCTGCTGCTGCTGCTGCTAGGAACTTCAAAGAACTTTTCACTTTTTTTTTTTCTTTTGGCCATTTGACATATGGGATCTTAGTTCCCCAACCAGGGATCGATCCCACACCCTGTGGTGGAAGTGCAGGATCTTAACCACTGGACCACCCCGAGGAGTCCCTCCATTCCTTTCAAAATGAAGTCCAAACTTATTTCCCGGAGCCTGTGGTGATTAGGCTCCTCTCTGTCCTCCGAGGCTACTCCTCCTTCCCAGTGCTGGAATGACAAGGCAGTTTCTGCCGCTCAGCCACCAAGTCTGCCCCCCTCCAGGTTCTTGTACTTGCTGTGCCCTCAGCCTGAAACATTCCTCTACTGAGAACCCCATGGCTTCTGCCTTCATGTCCATCAAGGCCCTACTCAGCTATGACCTTCCCCACCCGACTCTTGTCTTCCCTCTCTCTTTTCCGGTGTTCAGCCACTGAGTCGTGTCTGACTCTTTGAGACCTCGTGGATTGCAGCACGCCAGGCTTTCCTGTCCTTCACTATCTCCCAGAGTTTGCTCAAACTCATGTCCATTGAGTCAGTGATGCCATCCAACTGTCTCATCCTCTGTCGTCCCATTCTCCTTCTGCCTTCAATCTTTTCCAGCATCAGGGTCTTTTCCAATGAGTCAGTTCTTCACATCAGGTGGCCAACATATTGGAGCTTCAGCTTCAGCCTCAGTCCTTCCAATGAATATTCAGGACTGATTTCCTTTAGGATGGACTGGTTGGATCTCCTTGCAGTGCAGTGGGCTCTCAAGAGTCTTCTCCAACACCAGTTCAAAAGCATGAGTTCTTCAGCGCTCAGCCTTCTTTATGCCCAACTGTCACATCCATACATGACTACTGGAAAAACCATAGTTTTGACTAGTCAGTTTCTTCACAGCCTCTAGAATTTTCTGAAATGGTAATGTGCTGGCTGAACCTCCCTAGGCTGAACCTCTGCGAAGGCATAACTTCTATCTTAGCTGTATTTCTAGCCCTTGGTACAGTGTCCGCAGCAACCAATGTCTGTCCCAGAATGCCACCAGGCCCCCCCACCCGACTCCTGACCCTGACCCCTCGTCGTCGCCCCCCCCCTCTCTCCCAGGGCCCTTTTGTTCACATTGCCAGCATCTGCGCAGCCATCCTCAGCAAATTCATGTCGGTGTTCTGTGGGGTGNCCAATGTCTGTCCCAGAATGCCACCAGGCCCCCCCACCCGACTCCTGACCCTGACCCCTCGTCGTCGCCCCCCCCCTCTCTCCCAGGGCCCTTTTGTTCACATTGCCAGCATCTGCGCAGCCATCCTCAGCAAATTCATGTCGGTGTTCTGTGGGGTGTATGAGGTAAGGCTGAGAAGGGGAAAGGAGGTGGGGCTGTGCGCGCTGGCGGCGCGGGGCTGGGCTGCCTTGGCCGCGATGCTGAGCCGGGCACTGCGCTAACCCCCGCTCCCGCAGCCTGCATCCACGTGCCCCCGGCCGCCTCTTCCAGCCAGACAATGCCGCTGTTTAAGCCCTTGCTGATCCCTTGACGCCCACTCTCCCAGATCTGGGCCCTGCCTCGGGGTTAGGGGAGGTCGCACATGGTCCGCTCCTCCGCCACCCCCGTGTCAGTTACCCTACGCGATTCCCTCGGGGGCCGCCCCGTCCCTTTGTCGTTCCTGGTCCTCCACCCCGCGTCTGGTGCGTCTGGTGCGCTCCTGCGCGCCCTAGCCCTCCATCGCCTCGTCCCCGCGCTCCTCTGTTGCAGACCGTGCCTGGGCAGCTTGACCTACTGGTGTCCGCCTGCGCTGTGGGCGTGGGCTGCTGCTTTGCAGCCCCTGTCGGAGGCAAGTTTCACTTCCTCCCTATTCCAGTTGGCCTGAGGGATTGTGGAGGGGGGGGTGCTTTCATAAGGTTTGGGG
>SJYA01000567.1:511354-527470 GCA_006410615.1 Neotragus moschatus | reverse complement strand
GGGGGCTGCTCGCGGAAGGGGGATGGGGGTGGGCCTTTCAGGGAGTGACCCCGAATCACTTTCCAAATCACTCACTTTCTTAAATCAGAGAGCTGTGTGTTCTTTTAGAAGCTGCTGGCTCTTTCTTGCCATTTGCCAAAGCCCTTTCCTGTTAATCCTTCTGGCCCCAATTGTCCCCAGCCCCTCTCTCTGGTGACCATTTAGGCTTACCTGCCTTCTGTAAATTAACCTAACCGGTTCATTTTCTGTGTCTGGCTTTGCGCTATGAGATCAATTCCTGTTTGCCAAACTAACTGAGTTTCCCTTAGCCTGGGATGGCACTGGGGAGATGGGGCCCCTGTGATGGATTCCATGTGACTCAAGTCTCTCCTTCTCTGTCCGCCCTCCTTGCCTGTTCTCCTTCCCCTCCCTGCCTCTCGCCCTCTGTCTGCCTCTCGCCCTCTGTCTCTCCCCCTCTGTCCATCTCTCCCTCTCTATCTGTCCCCTAGTAGCAGCCATACTATTACACTGACATGCTGACGGTGGGCTGTGCCGTGGGAGTCGGCTGCTGTTTTGGGACACCTCTTGGAGGCAAGTGATGTATCCCCTCCTGCGTCAGTGCACTTGCCTGTTCTTGCTCCCAAAATGGTTACTACCAGCATCCCCAAGTTTGGGTATTACCAGTTTAAAGAAGGGTAAAGCCAGATAGCTGTTAATGAGCATTTACTATGTGCAGGCAGTGTTCTAAAGACTTTGCATCCCTTCCTGCCCAGAGCTATGTGAGGTTGATATTAAAGAGAGAGAGTAAGTGACTTGCTGTTAGTAAGTGGGAGAACCAGGAAGGAAAACCGAGGTGGCCTCTGTGGGACCCCTACTTATATTGTGTTTCTGAGTGCTCAGTTGTGTCCGACTCTTTGCGACCCCAAGGACTGTAGCCCTCCAGGCTCCTCTGTCCATGGGATTTCCCAGGCAGGAAAACTGGCATGGGTTTCCATGGCCATTTCCTCCTCCAGGGGCTCTTCTGGACCCAGGGACTGAATCCACCCACGCCTCTTGTGTCTCCAGCACGGGCAGGCGGATTCTTTACCACTGTGCCACCCGGGAAGCTAGACAGACTTTTGTATTGTTGGATATTTTTCCCTTCACTTATTACATCTTCTAACAGGGGACTTCTGTGTACATTTTTTTTTTTTTTTTTTTGCTTTTTTGCTCTTTACTCATTCATTTTTTTGTTGTCATTTTTTAAATTGAGTAATTGGCATCTCTATATAGTTGACATCTGTGTGTATTTTCTTCTCTAAAAGAAGACTTACCTTTGCTTGTATGTTGTTAAGGGCATGGGAATTTCAGTTTAGTTCAGTCACACAGTTGTGTCCGACTTTTTGCAACCCCATGGACAGCAGCACTCCAGGTCTCCCTGACCATCACCAATTCCTGGAGCTTACTCAAACTCATGTCTATAGAGTTGGTGATGCCATCCAACCATCTCATCCTCTGTTGTCCCCTTCTCCTCCCACTTTCAATCTTTACCAGCATCAGGGTCTTTTCAAATGAGTCAGTTCTTCGCATCAGGTGGCCAAAGTATTGGAATTTCAGCTTCAGCATCAGTCCTTCCAATGAATATTCAGGACTGATTTCCTTTAGGATAGACTGGTTGGATCTCCTTGCTGTCCGAGAGACTCTCAGGAGTCTTGTCCAACACATCAGTTCAAAAGCATCAAATTTTCGGCACTCAGCTTTCTTTATAGTCCAACTCTCACATTCATACATGACTACTGGAAAAACTATAGCTTTGACTAGATGGACCTTTGTTGGCAAGGTAATATCTCTGCTTTTTAACATGCTGTTTAGGTTGGTCATAGCTTTTCTTCCAAGGAGCAAGTGTCTTTTCATTTCATGGCTGCAGTCACCATCTGCAGTGGTTTTGGAGCCCCAAAACATAAAGTCAGCCACTGTTTCCCCATCTATTTGCCATGAAGTGATGGGACCAGATGCCATGATCTTAGTTTTCTGAATGTTGAGTTTTAAGCCAACTTTTCCACTCTCCTCTTTCAGTTTCATCAAGAGATTCTTTAGTTCTTCTTTGCTTTCTATCATAAGGGTGGTGTTATCTGTATATCTGAGGTTATTGATATTTCTCCTGGCAATCTTGATTCCAGGTTGTGCTTCATCCAGTCCAGCATTTCTCATGATGAACTCTGCATATAAGTTAAATAAGCGAGGTGACAATATACAGCCTTGAGATAACATACTCCTTTCCTGATTTGGAAACAGTTTTTTGTTCCATGTCCAGTGCTAAGTTGTGTCTTGACCTGCATACAGATTTCTCAGGAGGCAGGTCAGATGGTCTGGTATCCCCATCTCTTGAATAATTTTCCACAGTTTGTTGTGATCCACACAGTCAAAGGCTTTGGCATAGTCAATAAAGCAAAAGTAAATGTTTTTCTGGAACTCTCTTGCTTTTTCTATGATCTAGTGGATGTTGGCAATTTGATCTCTGGTTCTTCTGCCTTTCCTAAATCCAGCTTGAACATGTGGAAGTTCACGTACTGTTGAAGCCTGGCTTGGAGAATTTTGAGCATCACTTGGCTAGCGTGTGAGATGAGTGCAATTGTACAGTAGTTTGAGCATTCTTTGGCATTGCCTTTCTTGGGAGTTTAAGTGGACCTTATTTAAGTTAATATGTGTGTGTGTGTGCTCAGTTGTATCCAACTCTTTGCAGCCCCATGGACTGTGGCCCGCCAGGCTCCTTTGTCCATAGGATTTTCCAGCAAGAATACTGGAATGGGCTGCCATTTCCTCCTCCAGGGGATCTTCCCAACCCAAGGATGGAACCTGTATCTCCTGCATTTCTTGCATTGGCAGGCAGTTTCTTTACCACTGGCACCACCTGGAAAGACATTTAGATGAATTGTCAGCTCTATTTTTATTTTGGGCATGCTGCACAGCACACGGGATCTTAGTTCTCTGACCAGGGGTTGAAACCTGCCCCCTGCATTGGCAGTGCAGAGTCTGAACCACTGAACCAGCAAGGAAGTGCCAATGGTCAGCTTTAGATGAAGACTACAGATGAGAATTGAAGTCCCATTTTTCCTTGACCACAATGTAAAGTTGAGTTTAGCTCTTTCTACTAATGTTAGACAAAGGGCAGCTTTTCAGACTTTTCCTTGTCCTGGATGACTAACAGGTATGCATGGTCGGAGACAGCTGCTGTATCTGTTTATTTACTCATTGGTAACAGTTGTAACCAGATTAACAGAGCAAGGATTATATAGATCACTGGTTGGATCCATTGGTGATTAAAAAAAAGATACCATGTTAACAATTGGAGAAGCAGAATTGCAGGAAAGGCATCTGCTTCATAAATGCACCAGCTGCTAGAGGTATCTTTCAATTATGAAAATGTAATCAGTCCTTTCATAGGAGAGTCTTCAGGAAACCAAGATGACTTGGCTCGGGAATGATACATGGATAAACATTAACAGTTAATGAAAATGTACCATGCTTACTTGAACTGATGCTAAAGCAACGCTCACAGCATAAGGGAGATAGGTTGGCCAACGAGTTAGCTGGCATCCTGCTTACACTACTGTTGTCATTAACGTCAGTGTCCCCAGCAGGGAAGCCTCGCCTGTTGGGATTTCTGCACAAGTTCACATATTCACACTTGCATTTATACCCACTCTCACCTTTATTGAGTCTTTTGCCTTACAAATTCAGAAGGTCTGAAGAACACTTTTAGAAGGGTAGCAATTTTTGTTGTTTTGTTTTTAATCCAGATTCTTTTAAAGTGAAGAGAATATGATTTTTTTTTTTTTTTGCATATAACTAGAACTTCTGGGATAAATGAGGAAGGTTCTTCATGATCCTGTCTAGACACTGGGAGAGGCAAATAGTTAAGTTACAGAGAAAACATGGCTCTTGACATAAGTTGGCATAAGAAAATGTTAACCATTGAAAAGTTAAAATATTTTGTTTTTAGGATGTTTATAGTAAGTGGCAAATATTAAATGAACTTGCAGATAATCTTATTTGATAGCTATATTTTACAAATACGGATTAATTCTAAAAGAAAAAAAATAGTATTAGAGTAATTTATTCACTCTGTAGTCAGCTCTTAATGCCTTACACTGATGAAATCTACTGCAACATTTGGCTAAAACAACTCCATATATGCCCTCTGCCGTGAGCGGAGACAGCACCTCTGGGTGCTGTGCTAGTTACTATGCTTGCAGGTACGCACTGCAGAAAGGGTAGACAGGAAGGCCAGCAGACCATCACAGCCCACGCAGAGAAGCATCCCAGTGGCAGCCTGGGCAAAGTGCAAAGAATATTCTGGAGAGAAGAAACAGCATTGCACAGTCAAGACATACAGGAATAGAATGTCAATACATGAGCATTGCTAGAGGACACGGGGGGGAGAAATGACAGGAAATGAGTCTGGACAGGTACCTGGGGGGTGGTTCATGAAGGTCATCGTAGGAAATGCTCAAGAATGCCAGTTTCCTTCTCTAGGCTAGAGTTTGCCTGAATGTGTTGTACAGAACACAGTTCATGGTGTTAGTAGACATAACATGTAAACAGTGTTCCAAGATCAGATAGGTCGGAAAATACTGTGTTGAATAGATAGTTTTTTAAACAGGAAGAGTTCTCAGAACATTCAATTCACTGACATGCCCTGTGAATATCCCACGTGTGGCTCAAAGACAGTATGTCCTGCAGAATCCTTTTTGCAAGGATCCTCTTTAGGGAACTCGTAGTATCTCATGGACCCGACTTTGGGAAATGCTGTCGTGGGTGAAGAGGAGTCGGGGAAGAGTTTCAAACAAGATAGTGACACGGCCAGCTTTGGCCAGACAGAACTGGCCTGTGGATTAACAGGATTTATCCAGGATTAACAAGAAGACTATTGTCACAGTCCTGATGATGCTAGATGGTGAGAGACTGAACTGGGCAGAAGCAGAGGAGATAGAGAACAAGATGATATATAAGGGTGATTGGGACCTGGCGACTGATTTATGCGAGGTTATGAAAGATAAGAAAGGAGGAATCTAGGGTAACTTTCAGTTTTATAAGGAGGAACATGCGGTGGATCGTGGTGTTGCAAGCAAGATAGGGAATATAGGAAGTGAAACAGGTCTAGGAGAGTTGATAAATTTCACTTTGAATACATTGAGTTTGAAGTTCCTGCGACATCTCCAAGTGACGTCAAATAGGCAGCTGGCTTGCCGAGTCTGGAGTCCAGGAACTGAGCTGAAAGCATGGCTTTGTCAGCCCGTCGGTTAGTATGGGGGTGGTAGTTAAAGCCATCAGCATAAATGAAGTTGAAAAAGTGGATCTGTGAGTCGCAAGAGTCAGAGACCAAGGCCCGTGGCGCCAGAGGAGGAGACAGAGAGGAGCCTCCAGGGTGGGAAAGAGAGCAGCCTTACGGAACCTAGGAGCCCAGAGTTTCCAAGTGCTGTTTGTTTTTTAATGCTTTGTTTGCTTTCAGCGGCACATTTTCTGTTTGGCTCAGGCAAATATGAAAATTCACTCTCGTTCTGAAGTACACAGTGACAGACTGTTACAGAACGTGTCCCAGAACTTGGGAAGGGAAATCTAGCCTAGGATTTCAAAAGCTGGTCGTCAAATATTCGTAAGTTGGATAGTTTACATTTCGACAAATCAGAGCCAACTTTGGTTTTGTTCAGCTCAGTTGCTCAGTCGTCTCCGACTCTTTGTTACTGGTGAAGAAAAGGAGCAGTTTGTTCTGCCTGACGTCGACCACCCCCGACTCCCCAAATCCTCCTTTTAGGCCAAGAGAGCAGCTGCCAAACCTGATGAGATTTGGGGAACAGGGGTGGGCCAGGGGTGGTTGGCAAAGGGCTGTCCCTCAGATTCCCCGTTTTCTGAAATTCCACCCATCTCTGATCCCTTGCTCTTTCTCTTCCTTCCCCTGTTCCCCATCTCCCCTCCTTCCCCTCCGCTTCTCTCTCCTCTCCTCTCATCCATAGGACAAGGCTTTGAAGCCTGATGATGTAGCAGGCACATAGGTGTTAGGTGTTGGGAATCCAAAAGAACCTTCAGTCCCAGGGGGACCTCAGAGATGTAAATAGAGAACTACCTCTGAAAGTGCTAACACGTGCTCTGATGCCCCAAATTCCCAGAAAACAAGAAAAGGGATGGACTGTTTTTACCTGCAGAGGGGGACTGGGGATCCCAGAGAGGGGGGACTGGTTCCCAGAGAAGGGGAACCACAAGGTGTCCTCTGCCCAAGTGCAGCAGCTGTTCCACACGGAAGCAACCATTAGGCCACCCTCGCTGTGGCATAAATGACTTCCTATCGCCATTGACTGTCACCTGCAGCAGAAAGGGCTGGAGTCCTGAGAAATCAAGAGACGTGACTTTTGGAATCTAGAACAGGGGGGAGAAAATGGCTCGTATGTGAGAGGCCGCCAGAAATGGAAGCAGGTGGCATGGTTGGTGGTGGGGGCAGGGGGTGGGGGGGCGGAGGTGGTTCTTGGCCGACCAGTAGCCACAGAGAGCAAGGGACAGAAACCTGACCTAGTTCACAGGCTTTCCTGGGGGCCAGGGCTCTTTCCACTCATGCAGTTATAGGCTGCATTTGTTGTTTTCCTTCTTCAGCTCTGATAAAGATGAGGCTTAGCCAGATGTTAGGTAATTCTGTTGTCAGTTTCCACTTTGCATCTAATCACAGTCTTCTCCCCGATTCGTGGTATGTGTAAAGATTATTTTCTTTGCATCTCTTGAGTCTTTTATGCCCTTGTTAGCTTCCTTTCTTTGTTTCCACCAGCTCTTGCTATTTTTCTGTTTATTTACCTTCTCATTTCTGCTCCAGCNAGCAAGATAGGGAATATAGGAAGTGAAACAGGTCTAGGAGAGTTGATAAATTTCACTTTGAATACATTGAGTTTGAAGTTCCTGCGACATCTCCAAGTGACGTCAAATAGGCAGCTGGCTTGCCGAGTCTGGAGTCCAGGAACTGAGCTGAAAGCATGGCTTTGTCAGCCCGTCGGTTAGTATGGGGGTGGTAGTTAAAGCCATCAGCATAAATGAAGTTGAAAAAGTGGATCTGCGAGTCGCAAGAGTCAGAGACCAAGGCCCGTGGCGCCAGAGGAGGAGACAGAGAGGAGCCTCCAGGGTGGGAAAGAGAGCAGCCTTACGGAACCTAGGAGCCCAGAGTTTCCAAGTGCTGTTTGTTTTTTAATGCTTTGTTTGCTTTCAGCGGCACATTTTCTGTTTGGCTCAGGCAAATATGAAAATTCACTCTCGTTCTGAAGTACACAGTGACAGACTGTTACAGAACGTGTCCCAGAACTTGGGAAGGGAAATCTAGCCTAGGATTTCAAAAGCTGGTCGTCAAATATTCGTAAGTTGGATAGTTTACATTTCGACAAATCAGAGCCAACTTTGGTTTTGTTCAGCTCAGTTGCTCAGTCGTCTCCGACTCTTTGTTACTGGTGAAGAAAAGGAGCAGTTTGTTCTGCCTGACGTCGACCACCCCCGACTCCCCAAATCCTCCTTTTAGGCCAAGAGAGCAGCTGCCAAACCTGATGAGATTTGGGGAACAGGGGTGGGCCAGGGGTGGTTGGCAAAGGGCTGTCCCTCAGATTCCCCGTTTTCTGAAATTCCACCCATCTCTGATCCCTTGCTCTTTCTCTTCCTTCCCCTGTTCCCCATCTCCCCTCCTTCCCCTCCGCTTCTCTCTCCTCTCCTCTCATCCATAGGACAAGGCTTTGAAGCCTGATGATGTAGCAGGCACATAGGTGTTAGGTGTTGGGAATCCAAAAGAACCTTCAGTCCCAGGGGGACCTCAGAGATGTAAATAGAGAACTACCTCTGAAAGTGCTAACACGTGCTCTGATGCCCCAAATTCCCAGAAAACAAGAAAAGGGATGGACTGTTTTTACCTGCAGAGGGGGACTGGGGATCCCAGAGAGGGGGGACTGGTTCCCAGAGAAGGGGAACCACAAGGTGTCCTCTGCCCAAGTGCAGCAGCTGTTCCACACGGAAGCAACCATTAGGCCACCCTCGCTGTGGCATAAATGACTTCCTATCGCCATTGACTGTCACCTGCAGCAGAAAGGGCTGGAGTCCTGAGAAATCAAGAGACGTGACTTTTGGAATCTAGAACAGGGGGGAGAAAATGGCTCGTATGTGAGAGGCCGCCAGAAATGGAAGCAGGTGGCATGGTTGGTGGTGGGGGCAGGGGGTGGGGGGGCGGAGGTGGTTCTTGGCCGACCAGTAGCCACAGAGAGCAAGGGACAGAAACCTGACCTAGTTCACAGGCTTTCCTGGGGGCCAGGGCTCTTTCCACTCATGCAGTTATAGGCTGCATTTGTTGTTTTCCTTCTTCAGCTCTGATAAAGATGAGGCTTAGCCAGATGTTAGGTAATTCTGTTGTCAGTTTCCACTTTGCATCTAATCACAGTCTTCTCCCCGATTCGTGGTATGTGTAAAGATTATTTTCTTTGCATCTCTTGAGTCTTTTATGCCCTTGTTAGCTTCCTTTCTTTGTTTCCACCAGCTCTTGCTATTTTTCTGTTTATTTACCTTCTCATTTCTGCTCCAGCATCTACTCTCAGAAACAGGGCAACTTAGGACTCTGAATTAGCTTGCCTTCTACCTCACCCTCCTTTCCTGAGCATAATGGTTTGTAACTTCTTTAAGCTTCTTTGTTTCCTCCCCCCTGGATCTGGTCCTTTTAAGTCAGGTTTTTCACATTTTACTTAGAAAAAATACTAATGAATCCTCTCGGAATACTGAGTACTGTCAGCTTTTACAAAGTCCCTTCCTTTTTATTTTTCTTGTTTCTTCCCTAAAAGTTGCAGGGTACATGACGCATGGGAGAAGGGAGGGAGAGATTGCAGGGGTGGGTGCGTTATGGGGTAAATCTTGAGCTCTGCTGCGTGCTCTGATGAGCACTCACTCTGGAAGCTTTCCCCCTTGTAACTTTTCTGCAGAAAATTTTCAGATCCCTGTGGACATCAGACAACCGTGAATTCCACCCAGCCCTGATTTCAAAGGGGCGGAGCAGGCACAACTATCATGTGTTGTGGGTTAAACCCCCCTCGTTTCCCATCTTCTCTGTGTCTTGTTGAACCTTCTCTCTGGTCTGCAAAAAGTGCTAGCATGGGCAGGTATATGGTTTAGAGCATGGCACACTCCAAGAGACCATCCGTTCCCACTACTGCTCCCCCATCGTGGCTCAAGGAGCCAAAGCTCCTGGGGTCCCCGGGGTGGGGATGTGGGAGAGAGCCTCACCCCTGGCCTGCACCTGACCTGACTTCCTTGCCCCGTAGGAGTGCTGTTTAGCATCGAGGTCACCTCCACCTACTTCGCTGTGAGGAACTACTGGAGAGGATTCTTTGCAGCCACGTTCAGCGCCTTTGTTTTCCGAGTGCTGGCCGTGTGGAACAAGGATGCTGGTAACATGGGAAGCATCGTTTGGGAAGTGGGACCAAGGCCCAGGGGTGTATAGAGGGCAAAGGTGCAGGACATGGAGTAGCGTTGTTGTTTAGTCGCTAAGGCGTGTCTGACTCTCCTGTGACCCCATGGGCTGTAGCCCACCAGGCTCCTCTGTCCATGGGATTTTCCAGGCAAGAGTACTGGAGTGGGCTGCCATTTCCTTCTCCTGGGGATCTTCCCGATCTGGGCATCGAATCTGCATCTCCTGCCTTGGCAGGTGGATTCTTTACTGCTGAGCCACAAAGGAAGCCCGTTTCTGCCAGTAGTGTTAGAAAAAAGAAACAGAAGAGGGCACAGTGGGTTTGGAAGAAGCTTTAATCCTTAAGGCTGATGAACTTGGGTCCTTCTCGATGGCTTCTGTGACACTGCCACCATGACCTTGGCCTTTCCATCCTGTAGTCACCATCACAGCCCTCTTCAGAACCAATTTCCGAATGGACTTCCCCTTTGACCTGCAGGAACTCCCCGCTTTTGCGATTATCGGGTCAGTGGCTGCTTTGGGAGTGGTGGGGAGGCAGGGCTGGGGCAAAGCTTTGGATTGGGACCCAAGCTGGGAAGTTGGCGTGGCCATGGGTCAGGTGGAAATTGTCGGGGGGGAGGTGGGTAGAAAGGGCAGGTGGGCGCCTGGTATTTGCTTCCCTGCAGTGGCCAGGGCCGAGGGATGAGGGTTTCGTTTCTGTATGGCTACACCCTCAGGATTGGCTGTGGGTTCCTGGGAGCTGTGTTTGTATATCTGCATCGCCAAGTCATGCTTGGTGTCCGAAAGCACAAGGTCCTCAGCCAGTTTCTGGCTAAACAGTGAGTCATCACCCTTCCCTTTTACTCTCTGGTTTCTCTAAGAGTTCCTCCCTTTTAATCTTGGCGGAAGGCGTTAAATGCCTTTTGCTGGCTTGTGATAAACTACAGAAGCCCGGATACCCTACTAGGGATGAGCGGTGCGGTTTCCCCTTTAAAGATTGCTTGTGGGTGGAGAGAGTGCTCCGTCCAATGGCCTGAAACTTCAGACTTCCAGGGCGTGGCATCCACTGTGGGTTGGCCAAATTAGGATGGGGGTCAATTCTAAGCAGTTAATCCTGTTTCTTTTCCAGCCGCCTGCTCTATCCCGGAATCGTCACCTTTGTCATCGCCTCCTGTACCTTTCCGCCAGGAATAGGGCAGTTCATGGCCGGAGAGGTCAGCTCCAAGGGTGACCTTTGAGGGTGGGGGGGGGNCCATTTCCTTCTCCAATGCATGAAAGTGAAAAGTGAAAGTGAAGTTGCTCAGTCGTGTCTGACCCTCAGCGACCCCATGGACTGCAGCTTACCAAGCTCCTCCATCCATGGGATTTTCCAGGCAAGAGTACTGGAGTGGGGTGTCATTGCCTTCTCCGATAGTGACCACTGAGTTGTCAAAAAATGTAGCCTGGACTTGAATTGACCTTCAGGGTAATAACAATTTCAGTCATGTTCAACTCTTTGCAACCCCATGGACTGTAGCCCACCAGGCTTCTCTGTGCATGGGATTTTAACAGCATGAATACTGGAGCGGGTTACCACTTCCTCCTGCAGGGGATCTTCCTGATCCAGGAGTATCTTCTGCATTGGCAGGCAGATTCTTTATCACTGAGCCACTTGGGAAGCCCATTCTGTTCCCTTGGGGCTTATTAACGCTTGAAACTGGTGTGGATTTCATACGATGATTGACTGTCAAAACATTTAACTTCTCAACCTCCTTTAGCGAGTAGCTGCTACTGCCTATAGGCAAAGAGACCATTCCTTAGCAGTTTGATTTAATTGTTTAGATCTGTCCAGAGAAGTTTGTCCTCAGCCATTAACATTTACATCTTGTGCCCACTATCTAGGGGAATGCCAGTCTCCAGTTTGTCTCCCGTTAGGTGAATATCCCTTCCTATCAGGGATATAGGACATTTGCGGATTTATAGGAAGGAAAGGGTAAGAGTGTATTTGTCCAGTTTGCATTTTAATGACTCTGTGAGATCCTGTAATTGGGCCTTCCCTGATACTCTGATAATTTTATAACTTTTTTAACTGAGTTTGCCTTATCTGGTGTTTTAAAATGAGAACACTGGTGGCATCAGTATGGACTAAGAATTCAACAGACTTTTCCTCTATGACCAGTCTCAGATGGAGCTTCTAGGGGGTCAGTTGGAGTATCAACTTAGGAGCCCCTGGCCCCATCATTCTTCATATATTTGGACCATCTGCATTTGAGGGTAGTGGCTGGGATCTGCCATTTCTATCCCCCTTTGAGGGTGCTGAGGGCATTTTCCTTTCCAGNAGACTTTTCCTCTATGACCAGTCTCAGATGGAGCTTCTAGGGGGTCAGTTGGAGTATCAACTTAGGAGCCCCTGGCCCCATCATTCTTCATATATTTGGACCATCTGCATTTGAGGGTAGTGGCTGGGATCTGCCATTTCTATCCCCCTTTAGGGGCGCTGAGGGCATTTTCCTTTCCAGTGTCCTTCTTGTTTACATGTGGCACTGATCATGTACTGGTTTCCTTGACTTGCTGTCCCTTAATGGAGGCGGAGGGGGCTACTCACCATGTTGAGAATCTCCATAAGCACTTAGTCCAGATTCCCTTCCCACTTGGTTAACACTAAAGCAACAACTGATCTCAGGTGGCCTCGACAGGCAGTGGCTTGGAGTGGGGCTTGGGTTCCTATCCGGAAATTGAAACTGGGTCACAGCAGTGAAAATATCAGATCCTAACCACTAGACCAGTAAGTGGTCAGTGACAAGGGCCCTGGCCTTCAGCCTTGCAGAAAAGAATTCCTACAAAGATGGAAAGTAGTAAAGCAAGTGAAGTATTTATTAAGAGGACAAGGAGTACAGAACATGTGGATAGACACATAGCCAGACTCAGGGAGAGAGAGCTGCTGAGTCATTACCCTGTGACAGTTTGAACCATATTTACGGGGCATTTCTTCCACTCTCCTTTGACCAATTATTTTGATTTGCCTGGTTCACGGTCCATATTTGGTATATCTCAGGATCCTCCCATGTGTGTGCATGCATCTCTTAACCAAGATGGATTTTACCGAAAAGCATCTGGTAGAACATCCCTTGACATAACTCCCCTTTGGCCTCTAAGTGGCCTTTCTGCGCATGTGTGGTCAGGGAGATCTGGGCAGGGCCCAGCCTTCTCCCTTGATTGTCCTGCTATTCTCTTCTTGGAGTTTCAATCCATAGGGAATGAATCTCCAAACACTTTACCCTGGGGGACAGGGGGCCCATCTACTTTCTGCCTCACAACTAGTAGGTGGATTTGCCTCTGGGCCTTTTAACCCTCTATATCTCAGTTATTAAACATCTGGTAGGCAACCTCAACCAGGTGAGAGGTGTGTCTAATGTTGAGGGTACTGTGGGCCTGTTGACAGATTTCTTTACTGTTGCCTAGGTTACTTTTAGAAGTGATCTGTCTATATCAACAGCTACTATTTTCAACTCAGCATTGCTGTCTTTTTGGGAGACCAAAACAAACAAAATCCCCCAAACAAAAATGCTTTTATTTACTTAGAAGTATTTCCCTGTCTCATCCTTGAATTTTAAGTTTAATTTTTCATATGTGCCTTCACTCTCTTCCACCATATCCAATCCCAAATTCTTTTTTTCGTCTTTTGCAGTTTGCACTGTTTTAGTTATTTACTCCCCTAACCCAGATGTGAATATGTTTTTATATATTGAAATATTAAAATAAGAGTCTTGAATCATAGCTATAGAGAAAAACTTATAGTTACCAAGGGGAGAAGGGGGGGGCATAGTTGGGACAAACTAGGAGGTTGGGATGGACATACATACACTACTATGTATAAAATAGACAGCTAATGAGAACTTGTGTATATCATGGGGAACTCTACTCAATGATCTGTGGTGGCCTAATTGGAAAGGAAATCTAAAATATGTGTAAGTATAACTGATTCACTTTGCTGTACAGCAGAAACTAACACAACTTTATAAAGCAACCATGCTCCCAATAAAAAGTCTTTTTAGTGATGTCTGGGTCATGCTGAAATTGATATTATAAATGTTTTCATTTTCATTTTCTGAACTCTTAGAAAACATGGTCATAATATTCACAGTGTTTGAAATTAAATTAGTACTATATCAGTACAAAGCACAAGTTAATCCACAGACAAAGCCATAGACTTATTATTAAAGCTTATGATTACAGTGTGCTTAAGTTGCACACTTAAATCATATTGCTCCAGGTGATGCAAGAATGGATAAACCATTTTTGTTCATTGTAAATCATCAACAGCCAAGGAGGAGAAACAGCAATAGTAAAGACCAGGATAGGCATAAATTCTTTGTCTTATCGACCTGGGAGGACAGCAGTGCTGCTTACAGTCTTACATGTTGGGCCACCTTATGCATTTTATATATCTACTGCTGTGGGCAAGAATTCCTTAGTAGGAATGGAGTAACCTTATAGTCGACAAGAGAGTCTGAAATGCAGTACTTGGTTGCAGTCTCAAAAATGACAGAATGGTCTCAGTTCATTTCCAAGGCAAACCATTCAACATCACAGTAATCTAGGTCTATGCCTTCTAAAAGATGATGCTGTTAAAGTGCTGCACTTGTTATGTCAGCAAATTTGTAAACTCAGAGTGGAAAACGTCAGTTTTCATTCCAACCCCAAAGAAAGGCAATGCCAAAGGATGTTCAAATTACCATACAGTTGCACTCATTTCACAGGCTAGCAAGATTATGCTCAAAATCCTTCAGACTAAGCTTCAACAGTAAGTGAACTGAGAACTTTCAGATGTATAAGCTGGATTTAGAAAAGGCAGAGGAACAAGCGATCAAATGGCCAGCATAGGGTGGATCATAGAAAAAGCAAGAGAATTCCAAAAAACACCTACTTCTGCTTCATTGACTATGATAAAGCATTTGACTGTGTGGATCATAACAAACCGTGAAATATTCTTAAAGAGATGAAAATACCAGACCACATTACCTGCCTCCTGAGAAATCTTTAGGTAGGACAAGAAGCAGCAGTTGGACATAGAACAATGGACTGGTTCAAAATTGGAAAAGGCTATATATTGTCACCCCGATTATCTAACTTTTATGCAGAGTACATCATACAAAAATGCTGGGCTGAATGAATCCCAAGCTGAAATCAAGATTTCTGGGGGAACTATCGATAACCTCATATATGCAGATGACACCACCCTAATGGCAGAAAGTAAAGAGGAATTAAACAGCATCTTGATGAAAATGAATGAGGAGAGTGAAAAAGCTGACTTTAAACTCAACATTCAAAAAACGAAGATCATGGCATTTGGTCCCATCACTTCATGGCAAATAGATGGGGGAAAAGTGGAAATAGTGTCAGATTTCATTTTCTTGGGCTCCAAAATCAATGAGGATGGTGACTGCAACCACGAAATTAAAAGGCACTTGCTCCTTGGAAGAAAAGCTATGACAAACCTAGAAAGAGTATTAAAAAGCAGAGCCATCATTTTGCCAACAAAGGTCCATATAGTCAAAGGTATGGTTTTTCCAGTAGTCGTGTATGGATGTGAGAGTTGGACCATAAAGAAAGCACAGTGCTGAAGGACTGATGCTTTCAGACTGTGCTGGAGAAGACTCTTGAGAGTCCCTTGGACAGTAAGGAGGTCAAACAAATCAATCCTAAAGGAAATCAACCCTAAATATTCATTGGAAGGACTGATACTGAAGCTGAAACTTCAATACTTTGGCCATCTGATGTGAAGAGCCTACCACTGGAAAAGATACTGATGCTGGGAAAGATTGAAGGCAGAAGGAGAAGGAGACAACAGAGGTTAAGATGATTAGATGGCATCATTGACTCAATGGACATGAGTTTGAGCAAGCTCCAGGAGATAGTGAAGGACAAAGAGGCCTGGCGTGCTGCAGTCCATGGGGTCACAAAGAGTCCGACATGATTTAGTGACTGGTCAACAACAACAAGGCTTACTGGTTACATATCTGAAGAACAAGGCAGGATATCTGAAAAATGATGGTCTCCAAGGATTCTTCCCAGTTTCCAGTGACTTTTAGTTATGGTCCACTGGGTTCTGAATATGTGTAATTACATCACTTGCTGCTTTTTATTTAGTTTGGAAATTTTGCTTATCACTGATTAAGACCCTGTTTTCATCCTTTAGCCTCTGGTTGGCTGCTTTAGATCTGGAAAAGACTCTACACATGGACATCACCAGATGGTCAACACCGAAATCAGATTGATTATATTCTTTGCAGCCAAAGATGGAGAAGCTCTATACAGTCAACAAAAACAAGACCGGGAGCTGACTGTGGCTAAGATCAGGAGCTGCTTCTTGCCAAATTCAGACTTAAATTGAAGAAAGTAGGGAAAACCACTAGACCATTCAGATATGACCTAAATCAAATCCCTTATGATTATACAGTGGAAGTGAGAAATAGATTTAAGGGCCTAGATCTGATAGATAGAGTGCCTGATGAACTATGGAATGAGGTTCGTGACATTGTACAGGAGACCGGGATCAAGACCATCCCCATGGAAAAGAAATGCAAAAAGGCAAAATGGCTGTCTGGGGAGGCCTTACAAATAGCTGTGAAAAGAAGAGAGGTGAAAAGCAAAGGAGAAAAGGAAAGATATAAGCATCTGAATGCAGAGTTCCAAAGAATAGCAAGAAGAGATAAGAAAGCCTTCTTCAG
>SJYA01000567.1:431896-511182 GCA_006410615.1 Neotragus moschatus | reverse complement strand
AAAAAAAGCCTTCTTCAGCGATCAATGCAATTGCATAAGGTAGGGAAGGGTAAAACTTGTCCTGGTCTTTGTCCAACCTAAAAAGAAACAACTTAGAAATCAGAGCCTAAGTATTAATAAGTTGCTTATCTAGAAAACTGAACCAGTATCTGGGTTAATGTTCCATTCAAGTCAACTTCATGATGTCATAATTATTATAACCTTTCTAAAGGTTCCACTTGCTAAATTACTGAGACATCGCAGCTACTGAGTAAATAGGGACAAGACAGAGCTTAAGCAATACAATAACTGTGTGAAGACCTCAGATAAATTAACCAAATCTCTCCACATATTAGATAATTAGGTACTTCATCTCCAGCATCTGATTACCCATTTTCAGATGATTTGCATATCTATTTTTCTCCCAGTCTAGTGGATAATCTCTTCTCTAGGATTACAAAAGAGATAAAATATTTAAATCCATTTTATTAGTGACTATAAATAATTTTTACAATATTATTATTCTCTACTGAGGTAGCAAGGCTGTGAGGCTTTTGCCATTCTTAAATCATTTTCTTCTAACTTCAGCTAGGAAACAAAAGCTGATCTCTTTTACTTACATTGGTTCTTTCTCATGTCGTCCCATCAAGGATCACATGGTTATAGACTTTTCAGTTACTGCCTTGTACAAGGTTATTTTTATTTCCACCCCTGGTTGTGACATCTGTTATAACTGCTGTTTGTCTTTTTCTCTCTTTTTGATGATTGCCTGATTATTAATAGCATGCCTTGTCTGAATAGCCCATGATTTTCCTGTATATATTTGGAGGAGAAAATGGNGACTTTTCAGTTACTGCCTTGTACAAGGTTATTTTTATTTCCACCCCTGGTTGTGACATCTGTTATAACTGCTGTTTGTCTTTTTCTCTCTTTTTGATGATTGCCTGATTATTAATAGCATGCCTTGTCTGAATAGCCCATGATTTTCCTGTATATATTTGGAGGAGAAAATGGCAACCCACTGCAGTATTCTCACCTGGAGAGTCCCATGGACAGAGGAGCCTGGTGGGCTCCAGCCCATGGTACCACAAGAGTCAGACATGACTTAGTAACTAAACCTTGTCTGAATAGCCCATGATTTTCCTCTATATATCAGAGTTTTCATTTGATTTTTTTTTTTTTAACAAATCCAACTAACGATTCTATTTTAGTCTATAGGACAATTTTTTACATACATTTTAGTGAGTTTGACAGTACTTTGGGGCAGACTTTAGATGAATCCACAAAAGTTGATATGTTTAAAATAAAATATACACAATAAAGCAAGAGGCATCTAGATGTTCAGAAGCATGCATAAGGAGTGTTCTGGGTGGTGTGGTCACTGGATACCTTGCCTGTTAAGAATTCACCCGCCAAAGGCAGTTCTTCGGTTCTTCATTCCCATATAATTTACCAAAGTCAGAGAGTTCTGTCCACATTGAACTTTCATGTTTATTAAGTTATTCTTTTTTTAAGAGAATCTTTTTTTTTAAATTAATTATTTTTGGTTGCCCTGGGTCTTTGTTGCTGCACCTGGGGTTTCTCTAGTTGCAGCGAGTGGGGGCTACTGTCTACTTGCGGCGTGCAACTTATTCTTGGTACTTACTGTGAAGCTCTGTTTCCATAGGACGTGAGTCACCAAGTTACACTGTGACAGCCGTAGTGGGCTCTTTCATCCATTTATTCAATAAGTGTTCTAATGCACCTACTGTGTGCCAAATATGTGATACCTGACTATTGATCTTTGGCGTGTCTAATGCTTGTGGTTGGAAAAAGTTATTTAAAAATTTCTTCTTGGTTTTTTGCTGCTCATTTAATGTGCTGGTCAATGGTCTTATGATTAGAGATACCGAGTGCTTGACATTCTAGGTTCCAACTCTCTCACTTACGTTTTCAGGATTTGCTGTGGGCTTCCGGGAGCTGTATTTATCTACTCTGTTTCTTATTCCATTCCACATGGGCTAAGTGGGCCTCTACCTTCCATATTTTGCAAACCCACTTTATTAATTAGATCATTTTCATGTCTTCCTTCAATAGATTTGATATTTTTTTTATCATAAAAGTTCTCAGTGTCTTGTTAGGGATATGATTTTTCATTATAGAGTTTATCTTCTCTAATTTATAAACTCCAGCTCCTTGTTATTAGCTGTTGAGCATATAAACCCATCTGCAGGAACCAAGTCCAAGTTTTGATGGCATCTCAGAATTTATTGTTCAATGATAATAATTCTGTTTTTGTGATACTCCTCTAGACTGAACTGCTTCTTTGGGATCATATATATTTTTGAAACATTAAGCGTTAGAAAATTTGGGGAGAAACAAAATTCTGTATATATTTTCAACATCTCCTTCACACCTTGCCTCATTTCCCCAGATTCCCAAGCCTATCTCTGGATCCCACTTTGCAGACTGAGGTTTATTCTGAGAAACCTGCTTGGATATATAGAAGGACTAAGCTGTATGTCACTCACTGATTTCTTACTTAATTACATCCTCATTAATGTCTGCATATAAGAGAATCAAGAAAAGAAACTCAGGGCTTCCCTGGCAGCTCAGTGATAAAGAATCCGCCTGCCAGTGACAGAGACACGAGTTTGATCCCTGCTCTGAAAAGAGCCTACATGCCACGGAGCAAATAGGCCCGTGCACCACCACTACTGAGCCTGTGCTCTAGAGCCTGGGAGCTGCAGCTACTGCAGTCCGAGTGCCCTGGCACCTGTACTCCACAGTGAGAGATGCGACATGCCTGCATCACAACTAGAGAGTAGCCCTCGCTTGCCACAACTCGGGGAAAGCCCGAGCAGCAACCAAGACCCGGCACAGCCAAAACATAAATAATCCTTTTTAAAAGAAAAGAAACTCACATTTCTTGGGCTATATTTCAAGCCCAACAGTTTGCAGCAGGCCTGTACTATTCTGTAATATTTTAAATATAAAACCATCCACTGCTATAAATCTATATTACCTGGTTATCACTGCTTCCAGCATTTTTACTCTCCTATCACTGGACATATAACCATACCCTTTTTATTTCCAAAATGTGGACAGTAAAGGTACCCAGCCACATTAAAACATAAAATTGACTAGAACTACTTTTCCCGTCTAATTTGAAATTTAGCCCACATGGTCTTCTGGCAGTATCCGTGTTCACAGATAGGATTCTCAGTTTGGCTCTTTTGTAACGCTGATGAAGGGAAGGTCCATCTTCACAATTTTAAGACATGGAAAGTTATCATCTTGTTGTGAGTCTGGTGTGTCTCTAATGAGCATGAATATGACTACGACATCTCCATTTCCTTTTTAATGAGTCTAATGTTATTAGCTAGTATCACTGAGTTCTCAGTACAGCCCGAGGCTCTGGAGAATTCTTGCCTAATCTTCCTGTCCTTCCTCCTTGTGAAGCATCTAAGTAAAACACACTCTGTGAGAAGGGGTCTCTAGTTTCCCACTTCTCTAGAACTGGGGGCTTAAAATCTTGGGCGTAATTTGTGTTCCAGATCACCTGCCCTGCTTCTGGATTTTCCCTTTTGTGTGCTAACAACTCAAAAAGTTTGCTAGTCTCAAGCGTCCACCTCTGTGCTGCGGGAGTTGATAAGTTTCAGCCTACTGTGATGCTGAGCCTCTTCTTACGCGTATCTTGGAGGATAATCTAAAGTTCATCCCCTGAAGTCAGACCCATCGGCCACCTATTATCTGTATTGCGGGAGCTTTCAGATTAACCTGAGCCTACAAAATCCCTTATGGCTTTCATGTACTTATTCCAAAGAGATAGTACAGAATAGTTCAAGAGGTCTCCAAATGTTATGAGTCAGGATCCCTTAAGAAGCTTAAACTATCAGCATCTAGAACTCCGTCTCCAGACAGTCCAGTGGGGGTAGTCTTCAGTGACGTCTGCTCATCACAGTTCAAACAAGTTCCCCTGCAAGCACCACTGGTGGGTGTTTTAAGCAAATATTAGCTCCGAGAAGCTTTTCTGCTTTGTATGAATACTGTGTGACCAAACTCTTCTTTCTTTCCTTCCTTCCTGTCTACTTAACTAAGCTGCCTACCTCCTACCTACCTACCTCCTACCTACATCCTACCTGCATTTACTGACCACTGTGCTGGTACTGAGAGAAGGCAGAGACAAGGCGAACTCTTGTTACACACGCAAGGAATTTGCAATCTGCAACCCTCTTCATTTATAGATCTAACTCTCCTGTTCTCAACTTTGCTGTTGTAAACAGTTCTGTTCTGAGCATTGTAGAAGGAAATGACAACTCATTCAGGTGTTCCTGCCTAGAGAACCCCATGGGCAGAGGGCAGTAGTCTATAGGGTGGCAAAGAGTCGGACACGAATGAAGCGACTTAGCGTGCACACGTGCGTTCTGACAAATATGTATTTTGCCTGCTCTCAGAGCTTCTGGGACAAAGGCTTCCCAGAGCCTTTATCATTCTTTTTTTTTTTTAATTTATTTTTAATTGTGGGCAAATTGCTTTACGATGTTGTGTTGATTTCTGCTGTACGTTTATCATTGTCTTCTGAGGTCAGCCCTGGCTCAAGGGACTCTCTCTAAGGTTCAGAAAGTGAGAAACTTGATTTCTCATTAGTTTACAATAAAGTTGGTGCAGTTTTTCATCTTTGTGACCCCATGGGCTATACAGTCCATGGAATTCTCCAGGCCAGAATACTGGAGTGGGTAGCCTTTCCCTTCTCCAGGGGATCTTCCCAACTCAGGGACTAAACCCAGCTCTCCCACATTGCAGGCGGATTCTTTACCAGCTGAGCCACAAGGGAAGCCCATACTCACAGCAGAGTAGGCAAAAGAACTGAGAAATAGAATGGGAAAAAGACTAGTGATTGAACTTTTGAAATATCTGTAAAAGAAACAAAAATATGTGACATAATATATAAATTAGGCAACAGGTTTACATATGACTTCCAAAATAAGTAAACCAATCTTAGAAAAAGGTCTCAATCTAATTTGGTAAAAGATGATGGTAGCTAAGAGTCAAAACAAATTACCAGGATAAAAATATGTACAACTGAAAACTGCACCAACTTTATTGTAAACTAATGAGAAATCAAGTTTCTCATTTTCTGAACCTTAGAGAGATTCCCTTGAGCCAGGGCTGACCTCAAAAGACAATAATAAATGTACAGCAGAAACCAACACAACATCGTAAAGCAATTATACATATTACTTTTGCTAAAATCATCCCAGTTCCTTTTGGAATATGATCTTGGCCTTAGAGTTCTTTTCTATGACACTGGCTGGCTTAGCTGGCTCTCACAATGTACTCTTGCAGGTTGGTCCAGACAGATCTGATTTTCTGATCTTTGTTGAAGGTGATTTGATGTTAAAGGAAAATGTTAAAAGCAAATGGCTCAGGCAGGGCCATCTTCACTCCAGGCTCCCTTGTGAGGTTTGCCATGTAGATGGCTTTGTAAATGACCTTACTGAAGCTAAGTCAGTCACACAGTAAGTCCCTGTGACTTGAAGGTGTTTGGCACTTGGAAATGAGGCTCTTTTTCAGAAACTTAGTCTGGCCAGGAAAAGATATCCTCCAGGTTCAAGAGCTTCAGGTTGCTCTGCTGAGGTGACCTTTTAGGCTGAAGAGGATACAGTGGGCTAGGCCCCTTTGTGGGCAGTGACAGAGGAGTCTCCTGGGGCCCTAACTCTTGTTTTGATTATCTAAAGGCAAATATTGTCACTCCAAGTAGGAGCCATTTGGGTTAACTGCTCAAACTGCTTAACTGGAGGAACCTTCTTATAATGTTGTCTTTGGTGATATCTTAGCCTGAGTGCTCCATGCTTTTTTTGGTTCTGGGGGAAGGTGACAGACAAGATGACTTCCAGAGGGATTAGCTCTCCCAGGATTTCTGTACCTCTTGGAACAAGAAGCAGGAAAGAAGGGGGTTGTGAATGTGTGTGTGTGTGTGTTGGACACAGTCTAGAGGATGCGCTGATGCCTCTTTTTACCCCAGTTCTGGATGTCCATCGTGGCCACCACCATGCCCATCCCCTGCGGAGGTTTCATGCCTGTGTTCGTGCTTGGTAAGTTCTGATGAGAAGCCTGGGACCTTGCTGGTGGTTCAGGCTAGGGTACTGCGAAAATAAGGAAAGGCCTGGAATGCTGGGGACTCGTGTTCAGTCTTAGCACCCCAGGAGGCGTTGGCTCTTAAAGAATGGAGGATAAAGACCTTGAACCCCTCCTTCCTTCGGTCTCTCCCTAGGAGCTGCATTCGGAAGGCTAGTAGGAGAGATCATGGCCATGCTTTTCCCGGATGGCATCTTATTTGATGACATCATCTACAAGATCCTACCTGGGGGCTACGCAGTTATTGGTAAGACACATCCCGCCCTCCTATAACCGCGGACCCCCACACTCGGACTCTCCCATGACACCTGCACTCCAAGCTATACAATAGCAGTCTTCACTTAATGCTGTTTAATTCAACTTTTATTTAAATAATCAGCCCTTGGCTCTGACTCTAATTAGCTCTCATTAAACATCTTTGAGCCTCCCTATTGCTTCACACAGAATAGGGATTTTAGGGATTAAATGAGATAATAAGCATGAGAACACCTAGGATTGCCTCTGAGTGTTTGGTAAGGGCTTTTTCTTTTTCTCCAAAGAATCGTGGAAAGAACAGTGCTTGTGACTTGCTTGAATACTCCTACCCGCTGATGCGCTCGTGTTGACGAGACTCGGGAGCACATGACTAAAAGCTAAGAAATGTGGGCTCTGGTCTCATCCCCAGCTCCTGTCATGGGATGACCATGGGGCGGATTACCTGCCTTTCTGCACTTTAGTCTCTTTATTCTAAAATGCCTTCTGAGATGTCTAACCTTTTGAGAGTCTGAGATTATCTTTTTCCATTATATGTATAGTCCCTTCCACCCCAAAACCATGTCTAACAAAATGACCAGGATATTCCCTAGAATTGTTGTGCTTCCTCTCTCCCTCTCCTCTTTAGCAAAATCCCATGACATCTAAGGCCACACTTCCCTTTGATATAGAAGAACTAACCAGCTTCATGGAACATACGGTGACCTTAGTCCCCCATCACAGTTCTGTACTAAAGCTTCTTGCGTCCGCTATTATTCCCTGTCTTCATGCCTCTTAGGTGTCGCTTCAGCCTCTCTGGTAGACGTTTCCGTTAGCATGCATGCATGCTGTGCCACTTCAGCCGTGTCTGACTCTTTGTGATCCTATGAACTGTAGCCCCCCAGGCTCCTCTGTGCATAGGATTCACCAGGCAAGAATACTGGAGTGGGTTGCCATGCCCTCCTCTAGGGGGTCTTTCTGACCAAGGGATCAAACCTATTTATTCTGTGGTTCCTGCCTTGGCAGGCAAATTCTTTACCACTGAGCTACTTGGAAAGCCCATATATATATATGGGCTTATATATTGGAGATATATATCTATATATATATATATCTCCTGTGTTAATGTTCTGTAGTATAGTGCATGCATTATCCAGTAAAACCATTCCTCCCAATCTTTATCTTTCATGACTTTTTCTTATTCTGTTTTTATGTATGGCTTCCCCACCATCTTTTCTCATAGCATATCTTCCCATGTTTAAACAAGAAATAAAGTGAATGCACTAGGGACTCTTTGTCTGATGGGAAATTATAACCAAAAACAAGTAAGACAGATTCTGTCTTCAAAGAGCTTATGGAGTCATAATGGTTTAGACCTGCAAGGGCCTTAGCACTTATCTAATGACCCCCTTCACCTTAGAGATGAGAGCATGGGGTTCCAGAAGGATTAAGTTCTTCTCATACCGCTGAGAAATAGAACCAGGATCTCATTGCTCCAAGCCCACAGCATGATGCTTAGGTTTTGAGTCCGCTCATAAATCGTTGGCATCAGAACCCGAGGCCCCAAATAAAATGCTGTAAATGGGTTTTAAATGCTCAGTTAAGAGTGATCCAGTTATTTAAAAGCAAGGAACAGATAGCACATCACTATATTTTATAAATGAAAATTTGGACACACAAAATTTTTTAAGTTGCCAAAGGTCGTAGCATGAGGTCAAAATGATTTTGTAAGGGCTCAGCATTCTAGCCCCTACTTGACACAGGGTCATTTCAGGAGTGCTGGTGTGGCCCGGGGTCACGTCTCCCCACCCGGGTCCAGCCAGTCACTGCCCGTCACCGCCCGCATAGTCCCCACGCCAGGAAAGGCAGCCCTAAGCAGGGTGCATGTCTGTATCTGGTTCCAGGAGCAGCAGCGCTGACTGGTGCGGTGTCCCACACAGTCTCCACGGCCGTGATTTGCTTCGAACTAACGGGTCAGATTGCTCACATCCTACCCATGATGGTGGCTGTTATTTTGGCCAACATGGTGGCCCAGAGCCTGCAGCCCTCCCTTTACGACAGCATCATCCAGGTCAAGAAGCTACCCTACTTGCCTGACCTTGGTTGGAACCAGCTCAGGTCAGGGGCACCAGCTGGAATTAGTTCAGATCTGATGGGGTGGGGGTGGGAGGTTCTGAGACTGAGAATGAGGTTAGGGTCGATGACTGGATGCACTGCCTTTTTTTTTTTTTTTTTTACTTATTTTTATATTCGCGTGTACTTTCAAATTTTATGAGTGATCAAATGCATGGTGAAAACCTCATGGGAGGAGTGGAAGGGACAACCAATGGACGGGCAAATATGGTGGGGCTAACCTCCCTGGTGCTTTCTCCCTCCATAGCAAATTTACAATCTTTGTTGAGGACATCATGGTACGGGATGTGAAGTTTGTTTCAGCTTCCTGCACATATGGGGAGTTGCGAAACCTGCTCCAGACCACCACAGTCAAGACTCTACCACTGGTGGAATCGAAAGGTCAGTGGGAGGGAAGGAAGCAGATTCCTGGGCTAGTGACCTGAACAAAGGCGCCACAGAAGTGCAGGCAGTACTGGGGTGAGCGCTTGTCTGTAGGGGCCACCCAGTCTACAGGTCACCCTGCTGTAGACCTCTGCTAAGGCCTCTGCTCCTTAGCGAACATGATCGATCATCTTCAAGGAAGGAAAAGCACAAGCCCAGGAAGACAGTTAAAAATCCAGTGAAAGAAACACAGTTGATTCTCATTATTCCTTGTACTTGTGTTCTAAAAACTTGCCATGAACACTGAATTAGGGATCCTGTAATTATGAACTTTGTGGCTCAGCTAGCAAAGAATCTGCCCACAGTGTGGGAGACCTGGGCTCGATCCCTGGGTTGGGAAGATCCCCTGGAGAAGGGAAAGACTACCCATTCCAGTACTCTATGGAGAATTCCAAAGACTGTATAATCCATGGGGTTGCAAACAGCTGGACACAGTTGAGCGACTTTCATTTCACTGAACCATTGCTCCCAAAGGAAATTCAAGGTGAAGTTCCTGAAATTCAAGGTGAAGTTCCCGCAAGCCTCTAGTCACATTTTCTTCAAGTAGTCAAAGCAGCGGGAGAAGGCAATGGCAACCCACTCCAGTACTCTTGCCTGGAAAATCTCATGGACGGAGGAGCCTGGTAGGCTGCAGTCCATGAGGTCGCTAGGAGTTGGACATGACTGAGGGACTTCACTTTCACTTTTCACTTTCATGCATTGGAGAAGGAAATGGCAACCCACTCCAGTGTTCTTGCCTGGAGAATCCCAGGGACGGTGGAGCCTGGTGGGCTGCTATCTATGGAGTCGCACAGAGTTGGACATGAATGAAGCAACTTAGCAGCAGCAGCAGTCAAAGCAGCATACATTTGTCTTAAATGGGTTTCTCCTTGCCTGCGTGCTAAGTTGCTTCAGTCATGTCTGACTCTGTGAACTTGTGGACTGTAGCCGCCAGTCTTCTCTGTCCATGGGATTCTCCAGGCAAGAATACTGGAGTGGGTTGCTATGCCCTCTTCCAGGGGATCTTCCTGACCCAAGGAATGAACCCATGTCTCTTACGTCTCCTGCATTGGCAGGCGAGTTCTTTACCAATAGTGCCACCTGGGAAAATCTGTGCTTCTCCTTAAAGACAACTTATTTAATATCTGTTGTTAATTCATTAACTTGGAACTCACCACAACCAATAGCATGATAGCTCATGGCTAAATAAAGCTTATCTAACACATGTATTTTCTCCATAAGGCACATCAAAGCCTTCTTGCTTGGGGGCAATTGTAAACAACAAAATCACCATCATGAAACACAAAAATACAAACCATGGCATTCAATGTATCACAAAAGGAACCATTCTAAATCACTTCAGTCGTGTCCGACTCTGTGCAACCCCATAGACGGCAGCCCACCAGGCTCCCCCATCCCTAGGATTCTCCAGGCAAGAATACTGGAGTGGGTTGCCATTTCCTTCTCCAATGCATGAAAGTGAAAAGTGAAAGTGAAGTCGCTCAGTTGTGTCCGACTCTTAGCGACCCCATGGACTGCAGCCCACCAGGCTCCTCCATCCATGGGATTTCCCAGGCAAGAGCACTGGAGTGGGGTGCCATTGCCTTCTCCGCACGAAAGGAATACTTGTTTATAATATGAAGCTAGGGGGGAAAAAAAAGGCAGTGTATCACTCTGTTCAGACTCAGCTGGGAATGTGTGCGTGGGGCAGCTCAGATCTTTTGCTGCTTTACATGTGCCTGTGAATGATGGGGAAAGCAGAGCGTGTATTGATTTCGGTTACAAACATACTTGAGCCACTGGGTGAATTCACAAATAGGTAATGGTAGTGGTTTAGTTGCTAAATCGTGTCTGGCTCTTGCAGCCTCATTGGCTGTAGCTCACCAGATTCCTCTGTCCCTGGGATTCTCCAGGCAGGAATACTGGGGTGGGTTGCCATCTCCTTCTCCAGGGAATCTTTCTGACCTAGGGATCGAACCTGGGTGTCCTGCACTGTAGGTGGATCCTTTACTGACTGAGCCACAGGGAAGCCTTCACAAATAGGGAATCTGTGAATAATGAGGCTCAGCTGTAAATCTTATACCCCCTGAGGTGGCTCTCTTTGCCCCGTAGCTAAATGACAGCTGTTCTTTAATACCCAATTTAAGGAGCAGATGAGACTGTTCCATGCGAAGGAGTAAACATCTTTGATAAGTAGTGATTTCACCTCCTTCACCATCCTTTCTGCCCACCTCTGACACTTAATCTTGCTTCGTATTACTTCTTATTGTGGTTTCTATATCCATGTCTTATCTTCTTCACTAGATTCGGTATCCTTTTAGAGCTGAGACTATAACATCTGTCTTCCTCAGACTTCTTCCTTATAGGTATTTACCAGATATTAAATAAATAGTTGTCTAATGTTTGAATTAGTATGATTGAATCGTAGGGCCATTTGAAGCCATTTAAATTGTTAGTTCTAATTTCAGATGATTAGAATATCCAAATTACCTTAGTTTTAATATTTTCCCAAATCCCAAATCCCTTTCAGTGGCCTCTAAAGCAGTGGCTCTTTATTGGAACAGGGGTATGGCTGCTGGGTTGCAGGGTTTTAATAGTAATGACTAATTCTTAACGGTAGTAAAGAACCTGCCTGCCAACGCAGGAGACATAAGAGATGCAAGTTCTATCCCTGGGTCAGGAAGAACCCCTGGAGGACGGCATGGCAACCCACTCCATTATTCTTGTCTGGAGAATTCCATGGACAGAAGAGCCTGGCAGGCTACAGTCCTTAGGGTCTCAGAGTCAGACAGGACTAAAGCGACTTAGCACAGCACACAGCACAAGGCCTAACAGTAAGATTTATCTCGGTAACACTGCCTTAGTCTTGGGCTTCTAAGATAGTGCTACTGGTAAAGAACCTGCTTGCCAATGCAGGAGATATAAGAGACATGGGGGTCTATCCGAGAGATGTGGGTTTGATCCCTGGGTCAGGAAGGTGCCCCGGAGGAGAGCCTGGCAACACACTCCAGTATCCTTGCCTTAGAAATCCCATGGACAGAGGATCTTGGCAGGCTACAGTCCGTAGGGTTGCAAAGAGTCTGAAGTGACTTAGCATACATACAATCTTATGGCCTTAGAACGCAATGAAATGTTAATGATAGTAACAGAATACTAATAAATATAAAAGAACTTTTCCTGGAAAAGGAGGCATTATGTCTATGCCTAGAAGGACCCAGAGTATTTTAGTGATTAAACATCAGATATCCTTGTAGCCTTTTTTCAAAGTATGGGGTTGACCAAAAAGTTCATTTGGGTTTTTCCATAAGATGATATGAGCTTCCCTAGTGGCTCAGATGGTAAAGAATCTGCCTGCAATGTGGGAGGCCTGGGTTTAATCCCTATATTGGGAAGATCTGGAGGAGGGCCTGGCATCCCACTCCAGTATTCTCGCCTGGAGACTCCCATGGACAGAGGAGCCTGGCAGGCTACAGTCCATGAAGTCACAAAGAGTCAGACACAACTGAGCGACTAAGCATAGCACACAGCACATAAAATGACACAGAAAACCCAAACAAACTTTTTGACCAGCCCAATATAGTCCCATCTCAGTGTGAATGGCTTTTAATGTGTCTTCTTCTGGAGACAGGGTTGATGAGCCTATTTTAATACCTAGTTCACCTGTTTGCAAACTGCCTATGTAAGGGCTGCATCAAAATAAATACAAATTAGCACCGGTTAATATACTCTCATGGAGAAGGAAATAGCAACCCACTCCATTATTCTTGCCTGGGAAATCCCATGGACAGGGGAGCCTGGTGGGCTATAGTCCATGGGGTCCCAAAGAGTCGGGCACGACTGAGCGACTAAACGGCAATAATGTACTCTCAGTCGGGTCCCTAAGTGCTAAATGGGTGAAATAAAAAGGACTGAATGAGATCAGTCCTGAAAGACATTGAAAATGAGTTTTTAGGAAGAGAGGGTAACAGCTGAAAAGAGTCGGGAGCTGGGCTGAGTCCCTGACTCCATCCTTCGGAGAGAGGGGCTGACGGGGTGATCGAGCTGCCCTCAGGCCAAGCCTGGGTCTCCCCCAGATTCAATGATCCTGCTGGGCTCTGTGGAGCGGTCAGAGCTTCAGTCCCTCCTGCAGCATCACCTGTGTCCCGAGCGGAGGCTGCGGTTGGCCCAGGACATGGCGAGGAAGCTGTCCGAGCTGCCCTTCGACGGGAAGGTGCAGCCGGCGGGGCTGGGGCGCTCTGGTGTCTGCCCCCAGGGCCGACCCGAGTCCTTTGCCTTTGTGGATGAAGATGAAGATGAGGATCTCTATGGGAAGCCCGAGGTAAGTGGGCCGGAAGGGTCAGGGGAGCGGGACAGATGGGGCAAAGGGAAAACAGGAAGAGAGAGGATTGATCCTGATCATTGACAAGGTCTAAGAGATTAGTGCCCCTGCGTCCAGGGACTGAAGATGAGGCTGCAAATTTTGGAGCCACGAGAGTCCAAGCTTTGGGGACTTCTGAACTGGAAAGAACAAGGGCGTTAGATAGGTTTCCCAGGACACCAGCTGGTACAGGCAGGATGAGGTAGCCTCTTCTCTAGGGCTGAGAATTTTTACTTTTCTCTACAGATGCCTCCTCTTCATCCTCACCCCCTTCCTACTGATCCACTGCCCCCGGAGGAGCCCAATGGGCCCCTGCCCAGCCACAAACAGCAGCTGGAAGCACTGGAGTCTACAGGTAAAGATTCTCCCATCATGCACCTCACCCTTGCCTTACACCTTGTGGGTTGTCTCTGCATGCTCCTCAACCTAAGGGCTGCTATTATGAGGAGGGATTAGGCCAGGGCATGGTGGGAGGGGATTTCTGTTCTTTGAGTCCAATGTTACTGTCCCAAAGTGTGTGTGGGGGGGGTGGGCAACGGCTGGATTAGGAGAGTGGGAGAGGGAAGGTCCTATGGAGGTGAGGCCCCTAGAGATGCGGACCGGTTGTGACAAAGTATCAGGACCGCTTGGGGCCCCTAACTCTTTCCTCCCAGGATGATATTGCTTTGTCTCCATTTCCATCCACTCACCACTCCTCTCAGGTCCAAGACCCTCCATCTTCCGGTCCCTGCTTCACTGCTTGCTAGGCAGAGCTCGCCCCAAAAAGAAGAAAATGACCCAGGTGAGAGAAGATGTGTTGGAGTCAGCAAGGGGGAGTCTGGGAAAGGGAACTTCTCTTTGAGGAGTGAGAAACGCATGATCCTTAAGGTGGAAGGGAAGAGGTCCCACCAGGGAGGAGAGCTTCATCATATGGAAGGGATGATGGGATGGAAAGAGGCATCTGTGGCCGGCAGGGAGAAGCGGTTAGTGTTCTACGAGGAAGAAAAGGGGAGGCACTTGGACCTATGTCTTTCTTCTCTAGGATTCAATGGATTTAGTGGATAACATGTCTCCTGAAGAGGTAAGTAAAGGAAACGGGAAGCTGGGGTGAATCATTTTTCTGTTTTGTTTGGTTTTGCCGGCTGTGCTGTGTGACATGCAGAAATCTTAGTTCCTTGACCAGGGATAGAACTCATGCCACCTGTATTGAAAGCGTGCAGTCTCAACCACTGGACCACCAGGGAGTTCCCTGTGAAGAAGGCCCTCCATCTTCACTCCCTGAGTGAAGATATTGCTCTTTTTTTTTTTTTTTTCCCCAGTCTTCTTCATTGTGTTGCTGTAAGAATAAGATGTGAAGCTAGACAGAAGAACACTTTGAGAGGCTGTTAGTGAGGTCTGAGTACAGAGTGGTGCTGGGCACATCGCTTGGGGGTGGGGAAACGTGGCCGTGTCCTCATCGGGACAGTGTCATTTCAGGAGAAGGAAGTTTTGAGCCTCTGTGTGAAGATGGGCCAAGAGGATGAGCCTTAGAGCTCTGAGACGTTAGGGGTGTTCTGGACCAGGCAGACGCTATGTGGGAAGGATGACATTCACCTGCAGGAAAATGGCAGCCAACTTTTACACAAACGGAGGTAGAAGAATAGCAGCAACACTGAAATGGGGAAATCAGTGCCTGGCGAGGTTACTGTGCTAGGTTGATCTGGGCCCTGAGACAGTGGACAACGGGAAGGTTCCAGGAAGCAAGACTGGCAAGAATCACAGACTGAGGGCAAATACCGATGGTGGTGCCTCCTTGGGACAAATGCCTGTTTCCGCAGAGGGGTGGCTGTTGAGTCCATGAGAGAGAAAATCAAGCACTGGGTGGAGCAGGTTGTGCTGAGTGACCAGAACATGGCACAGGGAACAGACTGGGAACACATGGCTGAGATGTGCAGATCAGAACTACCCTGGGGTGTGGAGAGACACCAATAAAATCCATTAGCAACCATTCCATTTAGTAAAAGAGCAGGCAAGCTTGCTGCAAAGGCTGAAAGGTAGAGCTCTAAAAGTGTGTGGCTGAAATATCAGACTTTTTAGCTTTCACAACTATGTAAGCCAATTCCCTAATTCTTACTCACCCATCCACCTCTCTCTCTCTCTCTCTCTGAAATTTGATGTTGCCAATGGCTGAACATTTTGACTGTACTAAAAGCCACTTAATTGTACACTTAAAATGGTTCAAATGGTAATTTTCATGGGAAATGTATCTCGATATTAAAATATAAGATTAGATATGTAAAACGAGCAAACAACAAAAAAGTATGTAGCTGATAAAATACCATAGTGTATATTATCTTCAAAGAAACGTTTACTGGATGTCCAGAATATATGCATCCATGTGTGCTTATTTGCTCAGTTGTATCTGACTCTTTGGAACTCTATGGACTGTAGCCCACCAGGCTCCTCTCTCCATGGGATTTCCAAGGCAAGAATGCTGGAGTGGATTGCCATTTCTTCCTCCAGGGGATCTTCCCAACCCAGAGATCAACCTGAGTCTCCTGAATCTCCTGCATTCCTTACCACTGAATCACCTGGAAAATCCCATCCAGAATATATATGTGCTAAAAATTAAAAGTACTCAGGATTGGAGGAGAAAGTGGTTAGTGACAGGAGAGAAAGGCAGGTCTTTCCCTTCTCCCCTTGACATCCCTCAAGACACACAACATTTCTGGATAAATGACCTGAAAAATCAAATGGATAATCACAGATGAAAAAAATTGAACTATTCCTTCTACCCACAAGCAGGAATCAGATGGTTCATAACTACAATGATGGAGTGCTTTACTAGGCTGCTGGAACCAATAATACTTTTTTTTTTTTAATGCACCAAAGAAAGCCAGCTAGTTGATCAGTGAGGTTATTTAATAACTACAGGAAATAAAGTGCAACTAGAGATAAAAAGAAGATAGATGATACATTTTTAGCTGATATCTGTCTCAGGGAAGACTTTAAGCAGCTCTCAACTCCCATGGGACCCACCATGACTCTTTTGAAGGATAAGATACAATAGGAGTCAAACTTCAGGATATTTTGAACAGTGTTTTCAGGCTGTATACAGATGACACCCTTGACAATATCAAGATGACACCTTTGGGAATAGTCAAAGAATTCAATTCTAAGTCACCACAAGGCTTTGCTATGACTTGTCTAATTCCACTGCTCTGTTAGGAATACACACCCATTACAGCCCCGATTTGTAACTGCTGCTGAGCTTTTTAAAGTCATGGATCACATCAAACCTAGAGCAGATGAAAACTGGGGTTCCTGGGACATGATGGGCAGTCAAGTTTGGAAGCCCACCTCTGTGTAATCTTACGCATTTAAGGACAAACACTTAGGCACTCTGTTCCTCTGTTTTTCCTCATCTGTAAAATAGAGATAACCATAGAGCAGAGTGAAGCAATTAGCATAATGCATGGCGCAGAGAAGTGCTTGGTACGTGTGCACAGGAAATGGTTCTGCTACTGTTGTTCCCTGAGGACAGGGAAAATGGAACCAAGGAGGCCAGGAATGATCAGAGCACACTGCAGGGGGGCAGCACCAACCAAACCAGCATTGGCAAGGGTCTCGCTCTCTGTCATATAAGTAAACCTCGCCTGGAACATATTTGCTAAGTGGTCATCCATCCTGGGCTATGAGTGATGCCCAACTGGGTGGACCTTTAGTCAGGGAAGGTGAAAGTTTGGAAGAGATGTGATTGTAGTAAGGAAAAAGCAGGATGGGACAGATGGGGAGAGCGCAACCCTGTGGACCAAACACTGGAAACGAGAACTGAGGCATGACCTTCAGTGACGTCCTCTGAAGCTTAAAATGTGTAGATCTGAGCAAACTGAAAAACAAAGAAAGTAGAACCTCATTCAGAGGTTGTTGTTCAGTCACTCAGTTGTCTCCAGCTCTTTGTGACCCCATGGACAGCAGCATGCCAGGCTTCCTTGTCCTTCACCATCTCCCAGAGCTTGCTCAAACTCATGTCCATTGAGCCAGTGATGCCATCCAACCATCTCATCCTCTGTTGCCCCCTTCTCCTCCTGCCTTCAATCTTTCCCAGCATCAAGGTCTTTTCCAATGAGAGGGCTCTTGACATCAGGTGGGCAACATACTGGAGCTTCAGCTTCAGCATCAGTCCTTCCAGAGAATATTCAGGGTTGATTTCTTTTAGGACTGACTGGTTTGATCTCTTTTCTGTCCAAGGGACTCCTGAAAGTTTTCTCTAGCACATTAGGAGGGGACTGAGAAGAGGTTATAGAAAATTTAAAATTCATTTCTGAGAGCCACAGTGATACTGGATTATTTGGAACACTGGAGATTTGGGCATGCAAATCTAAAATCCAAAACACAGTTGGACTTTTGCCTTATTGCTTTGGTCACAGACAAAGCAATACAATATAGAACAAACCAACCAAACACACACACAAAAGCGGCTTGTTTGAGTCAACAAAGTGCCATGTGACCCAGAACAGCTCCTTAAATCCAATAAAGTTTCTCCAAGATCTGATTTGTAAAAGGTCAGCCTGCAGGTTTCTTCATGACACACAACGATGGATGCCTCACAGCACTGTGGAAGAGTTCAGTCCAGAGCTAAGGCAAGTCTAAGATGGAGCAAGACCCACGCTCATTCTCCCAGTTTGCTTAGGCTCGTGTCCATCGAGTCAGTGATGCCATCCAACCATCTCATCCTCTGTCGCCCCCTTCTCCTCCTGCCTTCTATCTTTCCCAGCATCAGAGTCTTTTCCAAGGAGTTGGCTCTTTGCATCAGGTAGCCAAAACATTGGAGCGTCAGCATCAGTCCTTTCAGTGAATATTCAGGGTTGATTTCCTTTAAGACTGACTGGTTTGATCTCCTTGTAGTACAGTGGACTCTCAAGAGTCTTCTCCAGCACCACAGTTCAAAAGCATCAGTTCTTTGGTGCTCAGCCTTCTCGNATCAGGTAGCCAAAACATTGGAGCGTCAGCATCAGTCCTTTCAGTGAATATTCAGGGTTGATTTCCTTTAAGACTGACTGGTTTGATCTCCTTGTAGTACAGTGGACTCTCAAGAGTCTTCTCCAGCACCACAGTTCAAAAGCATCAGTTCTTTGGTGCTCAGCCTTCTCGATGGTCCAGCTCTCACAGCCGTATGTGACTACTGGAAAAAGCATAGCTTTGACTAGATGGATCTGTTGACAAAGGGATGGCTCTGCTTTTTGATATACTGTTTAGGTTTGTCATACCTTTTCTTGTAAGGAGTAAGTGTCTTTTAATTTCATGGCTGCAGTCATTGTCCTCAGTGATTTTGGAGCCTAAGAAAATTACAGAAGTAGTAGAAAATAAGACTGGAAAGATGGATGGGGAATAGCAAGGGTTCAGAGCACCAGGCAGAAGGGGGCGTGTTTTGAGCACCTGAAACCAAAGGTTGATTTGGGGCTGGAGGAGGGAGGAAAATATATTGGGGCAAAGGGAGGCAGGCCAGTGACCTGGATGAGTTGTGACTGATGGTTTCACAGCCTATTTCAGGTTTCTGGGCCAGGGATTGGAGGGCAGTTTGGGATCAAGGATCTGGGGTTTAAGGGGGCTCCAATATTGGGTGATGGCTCTCCTCTCTGGCAGATTGAGGCCTGGGAGCAGGAGCAGCTGGGCCAGCCTGTCTGTTTTGACTCTTGCTGTATTGACCAGTCTCCCTTCCAGCTGGTGGAGCATACGACTCTGCACAAGGCAAGTCCTCGCCCACTGCCCACCCAGCAGGGCTTCCGGGAGGACCAGAAGGGGCGGGGCTGCCATGCTGACCTTACCTACCACCCTGTCCTCGCAGACCCACACCCTCTTCTCCCTCCTGGGCCTCCACCTTGCTTACGTGACCAGCATGGGGAAGCTGAGGGGCGTGCTGGCCCTGGAGGAGGTAAAAGCGATGTGTCCCCCCGTTGGAGTAGCAGTGGGAGGAAGGGGTGTGGTGGGGAGGGGCTGGTTCTAGCATCCAGGAGGTGCTCCGGGTTTCCCACCTGTTTCTCATGCAGAGACTGGAGGGGGTCGGTGGTGGCAGCCCCCCCCGATCTTCTCAGGATGGCATGGGCTTGGAATGGAGGCACAGGGCCTGAGTCACGGTCTCATGGGGGTGCCGCTGTGGAGGGGCGTGGAAAGAGCAGGCAGATGGGACGTGGCCGAAGGTGGCCTGAGGGTTGGGGACCAGGCGAAAGAGATCCTGGGTCAGGGCTCTTGAGATTCACCGCTCTGCAGGTGAGGCTCTTTGTCCACCATGCCCCCGTTTTCCTTTTTCTGCCTTCTCCCTTCGATTCATCCCTGCCCCGCCATATCTTTCCCATTCCTTTTCGTTTGCTTGTCCGCTTCTCCGCTGCTCCTGTCTTGTCTTCTTTCCTTCCCCGCGTCTTTCCCTCTCTCCCGTTCCCTGTGCTCCTCAGCTGCAGAAGGCCATTGAGGGACACACCAAGTCTGGGGTGCAGCTCCGCCCCCCTCTTGCCAGCTTCCGGAGTACAACTTCCGCTCGGAAGAACACCGGGGTTCCGCTCCCTCCTGCGGAGGGCTGGAGCCAGCCTGAGGACGGAGCTGGGGCCACGGGGGCAGGGGACGTGACCCCTGCCTCCCCAGAGACCCCCGTGCCATCCCCCTTCCCGGAGCGCCCCCTCTCCCGGGCTCCGGCCAAGGCAGAGAGCGAGCTGGAGGAGCTGGAGCTGGCAGAGGGCCCTGGGCCCGAGGAGGAGCTGGCCGATATCCTTCAGGGCCCCAGTCTGCGCTCTACGGACGAGGAGGATGGGGACGAACTGATCCTTTGACTGCCTCCCTCGCCTGCTCACGAAGACTTCCAGGGACCCAGGAGAGAGTGCACAGGGTGCACGGTGTGGGAACGTGTGCTTCCTAAAGCTGGTGGGGATCACACCAATACACGGCCTCTCCTGGGAGTTTTTAAAAATGTGATCCTTGGAGGAGGAACTTGAATTTGGGCAGAGGGTAGCCCTGGTCAGTCATTTGGGCCATGCCCTCCCCTCCCCAGAAAGGCGGTGGATCTGAGTGAAGGGCCCCTGATATTCCATGGGCTTCCTGAGTTTGCCCCTGTGTGGGTGGGGAATACCTGCCTCTCCCAAGCATCCCCCACAACCTGCCCTCCTCCTGCCCCCAGTGTTTTTGTCCCAGTGCCTTCCCGGCCTTGCGCATCTTCCCATCAGTTCTCCAGGGGGTGCGTTAAGGGAGACTCAGGATGACTGTGGTCCTACCAGTGCCATGTTGGAGGAGGAGGCGGGACCACCTCATGGCCTCATGGACTTATGGCCCCTGAATGTATTCGCAAACTGTCCACAGCACCTTCTCTCAGAGCCCTCCACCCTGTCCTCCACTCGCCCACAGCCACTCCCTGAAATTTGCCTCCAGACTCCATTCTGGCTCCTACTAGAAAGTGAAGTGCTCAGTTGTGTCTGACTCTTTGCAACCCCATGACCTGTAGACTACCAGGCTCCTCCGTCCATGGAATTTTCCAGATGAGAGTACTGGAGTGGGTTGCCATTTCCTTCTTCAGGGGATCTTTCTGACCCACGGGTCGAACCTGGGTCTCCCACATTGCAGGCTTTACCATCTGAGCTCCCATGGTCTGGCCTCAATTCCTCGGGCAGGAAAAGGACATTCCTACTTGCTCCTCCGTCCTCCATTTAGGCAGTGAGACATGGACACAGAGCCTATTGGGGGAAAGAGCCTAGAAGAGGGACTGTCACAGGAAGGCTCTGTGTGGAAGGGGCAGTACCTTAGGGCTCAACAGTCACGAGGCCCTAATGGATTTATTTCACTCCCTCTGGCATCTCGCATTACAGCTTCCTCACCCTCCAGTTTCCAGGTCACTCCCTCTCCCACTGTCGTCCTTGATCTGTCCTGCCCAAGGGTCAGCTCTGTCCTTGAGCTGATCTAGCAGGGGCTTCTCCTGCCCAGAACGGAGGCTCAGGGCAGCTGGGCCACCGGTTCACCCCTATGCTTCTTCGGGGCCAGTCCTTTGTATGCCTCTCCTAGAGGTTCAGTGTTGAAATGGCCCAGCTCTTTGATGCCTCCCACACTTGCACTTGGGAAGTCAGAGACGCTTATCCTCCCCAAGCCAGTGACGGGGAGCCTCATTGCCCTGCCTTCTCAAGTGGCCCAGGAGCTCTCGGCCCCACCCTTAAGGCCGTCCCTNCCTTGAGAGGAGGAGACCGTGACCCTCAAAATCCCAAGGACCTGCAGCAGTGGAGGCAGGGTAGGGCCAGCAATGTCCGGTCACATGATCACACAACCCGTAACCGCTTTGGATGAGGTGAGCTCACCTACCTGGGCTCACCCTGCCCACCCATTTCCTCCGAGAGCCACGCCTCGGAGGGTGGCCATCCTCCTCTCCCCTAGAAGACGTGGGACGTGGCCTCGGTTGCATTTCAGGGGCATGTGTATGACAGTGGGGGCTTGATGGGGGGCAGGGTCGTACATGGACAGAGCCACCCCAGCGCTCAGCCTCCTCATTCTGCAGCCGGGGCCAGGGTGGGCTCTCCACTCTACCCTTCATCCCAGCCCCCTGCCATCAGGCTCTGTGATAGAAGTCCTGGGACTTTACCGGGTGCCCAGAGGTTCACCCCCACCCCACACCCCACCCCAGAATGGCGAGTCCGTGTGGGAGGGCAAGCAGTTTCAGGGGCTTATGCCTCATTGTAAACCATCCTGGAAGGAAGAATACCTCATCCTCCTCTCTTCCTCCTCAGGTCTGGGGAGGGAGGGGGGGGATACCTGTGAGGTCCTCCTGGGAGTCCTGGCAGGAGGTGAGGAGGGGCAAAGGGGGCCAAGCGCCCTTGCTGCTCCTCAGCCAACACCAACCCCCACCCCTGCCCCAATCTGAGGGGTGCCTGACAGACCCCTCCCTCCACCCCCACTCAACCCTGAGTCCCCAAGAAGTTATAAAAATGTAGAAAAGGCAAAGAGAAAAGTGTAAACAGCTCCAGAGAATTAGGGCTGGATGGAGGGAAGCAGCTTCATGCTTCCTGTCTGGCCAGGACACCAGCATTCCGCGTCTCCCCTTGGAGGGGCGGGCCGGGGCTCCCAGAGCAGGGGATGGAAGAAGGCAGAAAAAGGGAAGAAGAGCTGGAGCAACCAGCCCTAGTGGGGGTCCTTTCCCAGGCCCATGGGGTCCTTCGTTCATCCACTGGACATACTCAAGATCTCAAAGCACGTGGCCCGTGTTTGTCCCTGGTCTCACCAGTGACCACTGGGCCCCTGTGCGTCCCAGCTGCCAAGTCCACCTCCTCCATGACCCCTCATCTCAGAAGCCAAGTTACCTCTGAGGATAGACTCTCCACCCTCCGAGGGGACGTGGTCTGTACGTTGCTTCCCCCAGCCCCAGGTCCACTGAATCACATCCAACAGCCCTGCGGGTCCGTGCCTCACAGGAGGGCTGAGCCTGGGCCACAGCCAGAGAAAAGAGTCGGGACGAGCAAGAGTGACGTGGAGAAAGGAGGCCTTCAGACAGCCACAGTGGAGGCTTCTGGAAGACGAGATCAAGGAGCAAAGAACGGCGATCCAGGGGACGGCGCTCCTGTGCTCGGGATGCACACGGGGGCTCCGCTGCTGCAGACTCAGAAGCCCACAGGCCAGTGAAGTTCCGGGCCATCTCGGTTGCCCGGGCCTCAATTCCTGGACCTGTGGTCTCTACAGCATAAGCCCAGATAAAATTCCACCCTGGCCTCCGTTTGGTTGGCAAGGACGCCTGGGCTGATCAGGGCCTTCTTGCCCAGGTTTCAGGCGCGCTGCTGGGGGAAGGAGGAAGGTGTGGTTGCAGCCAGGGCCCCCAGGTGGGAGTGGATGGCTGGGAGAGGAGTGGGAGGAAGCTAGTTGTTGGCCTCGCCTTCCTCCTCATCAAAGGACTGCACACCTGAGGATGTGACGTCAGACACCTTCCGGCTGAGAGCGGTGGTCATCTCCGGGTCCTCGCGTGGGGAGAGGGACTCCAGGTCCCGGCATCCCGCATCCTCTTCCTCCTCAGTGGCCAGCGGCCTCTTCTCCTCCTCGGCGGGGCCCCTTGCCAGGTCCACCCCGCCCACCCCTGGAGCCCAGTCAGTGTCTCCCCTCAGCAAAGATGACGGCTCCTGAGTAGAATATCCCGAAGCAGGTTGGGAAGGTCCCATTTCATGCAGGCTAGGCTGTGAGTCATCAAATGCAGGCCCGAGATAGGATCCTGTGGCCGGAGAGGCAATAAGGGACTGGTCGCTCGCTTCCCAGGCATCCGATGACCCCAGACAGTACATGCCCTGGGACACATAGGAATGAGGCCAGCCATCCATTGGGGCTTGAGCGAGGGCATCTGGAAAGAGAATCAGGAAGGTTGTTGGGGTCCCAGAACATCAGCAAAGGCAGTGACAGGAGCACAGAGGATTGAGGGTGAGATGGGGGTGGGATGTGGCAGGCAATAGGAAAGCGGCTGTGAACACAAAGTCTTAGAGATGAATGGAGGTAGCCTCACCCTGACTCTCCATCAGCTCCTGGTAGTTGTCACTGTAGTTGCAACCCAGTGTTTCCTGGGTGGAGTTGACACTCATGTCCTCACCATCCATGGAAGACCAGGCCATGAGAGTGGCTTCAGAGATAGCAAACTGTTCCATGACACCTGGGAGAAGAAAGGTAGTTAGCACAAGACACCTCCAGGAAGCCTTAGACACATGCCTGCAGAGGGAACATCAGTGCGGAGCTGTTCAATAGGAATAGAACACGAGTCATCTGTGCAATTTAAAATTGTCTGCTGCTGCTGGTAAGTCACTTCAGTCGTGTCCGACTCTGTGTGACCCCATAGACGGCAGCCCACCAGGCTCCCCCGTCCCTGGGAGTCTCCAGGTAAGAACACTGGAGTGGGTTGCCATTTCCTTCTCCAATGCATGAAAGTGAAAAGTGAAAGTGAAGTCGCTCAGTCGTGTCTGACTCTTAGCGACTCCATGGACAGCAGCCCACCAGGGTCCTCTGTTCATGGGATTTTCCAGGCAAGAGTACTGGAGTGGGGTGCCACTGCTTTCTCCCTTAAAATTGTCTAGTAGCCATATTAAAATGAAAAAGAAATAGGTAAAATGAATTTTAATAATACATCTTTAACCTAATCTATATAAAACTGTCATTTCAATGTACACAAAGTCTTTGAAATCCAGTTGATATTTTGCACTTATGGCACGGCTCCGTTGGACTAGCCACATTTCAAATTCTCAGCCACATACGGCCAGCAGCTACTGTATTGGACAGCACAGTTTTTGTATATGCCCTAAAACAAGGCAAAATCATGGGTGGTTTCCCAGGTCAGACTTAGAATTCCTAGGGGAAAGGGTTGAGGGGTCTTCTGGTGAGATATGGTAAGGGATTAAAACTGAGGATTTCCAGTTTATCTTTTTTAGGAACGGTAGCTAGTGCTAGGTAGTCAAGGCCAGAGGAATCTAAATGGGAGGGATTGTAGGTCTACAGCGGTATCAGGCTGAAAGTTTAAGGTCTGGGATGGCAAGGAAGCGGGAACAGAGTAATGAAGGTGCATAGACTTGGGGTTCCCATGCTAGTCAAAGCCATAAGTAAGTTGAAGCTTACTTTGCTCGCTGCCCTGCATTACCCCCTGTTCGTCTCCCCCTCCCCACTGGTATTTCTTCTGCCACGCACACCATCAGAGCTTTTTCTAAAGTATCTTACTGAGATCTGCCACCAAGGCTTGGCCAATGTTGATGTTATTTAGTTGCTAAGTTGTGTCCAGCTCTTTTGCGATCCCATGGACTGTAGCCCACTAGGCTCCTCTGTCCAGGGGATTTCCCAGGTAAAAACACTGGAGTGGATTGCCATTTGCTCCTCTGGGGGGGGTCTTGCCCATCTAGCGATCGAACCCATGTCTCCAGCATTGGCAGGCAGATTCTTTACTTCTGAGCTACCAGGGATGCCCCTGCTTAGTGTTATAAGTACACCATATGCCTGCCTCCGACCTCTACTGAATAAAAGCTCTTCTGAGGTCCCTTGATCTTCTGGNGGGGGGGGTCTTGCCCATCTAGTGATCGAACCCATGTCTCCAGCATTGGCAGGCAGATTCTTTACTTCTGAGCTACCAGGGATGCCCCTGCTTAGTGTTATAAGTACACCATATGCCTGCCTCCGACCTCTACTGAATAAAAGCTCTTCTGAGGTCCCTTGATCTTCTGGTGGTTGTACAAGTAAGTTGTCTGTAAGTGAATCCATGACAGCAAAGTGCTGACGGGCAAAGGCTAGAAGAGAACCCCAAGGCTTTTCTTTCTTCTTCATCATAAAACATAAGTAGAGACAGAGACTTGAAGTCTAAGGCCCCTGCTTTTTTTTTCCCTGTAAGAGGGAATCCAGAGATTGGACAGTCCTAACGTGGGAGAGAAGGCATCAGGTGGACCCACAATCTCATGTTAATTTCCCTCAACTTCTGAGATGATAATAAAAAATAAGTTTGAGGGACTTCCCTGGTAGTCCAGGGGCTAAGACTCTGGACTCCCAATGCAAGGGTCCAGGGTTCGATCCCTGGGAACTAAAATCCCACATGCCACAACCTAAGACCCAGTGCAGCCAAATAAAAACAAATGTTAAAGAAAAAGTTTGAGAGCACTTATCAGCATGAACAAGTCAGAGTCCTTGAAATTCAAGCTAGCTGGGAAATGAAGTCTGATGGTCATCATATGGACAGAGTCAGTCCTACCACAGGGGACCAAGTTGAAGAGTGGGTCTTGGCCATCCTGAAAACGTGTCTCTCGAGGGGCTGGGGAATAAGTACCTGCGAGGAAACGGGCCTCCTTCTCACCGTCGCTGAGGTCGGAGTAGGCATCTGTGTCCCTGCGGACGGCCTCGTGGCTGTGCTGCGGCTGAATGGCTGGTGTCTTCCCCCAGCCCTGCCACTCAATCATGTGGGCCACTCGGCCCTGCCCCATGGCTGTGGGCTTTGTCACGTGGTCCTTCATGCTTCTCGAAATCCCTGAGGGGCCAGACATTCCCCACGTCCTCCAGAACATCACACAACAGCTATACCAGATTCCCTCCAAACCCTGTTATCCCCACCCTAGCCCCATGGGATGCTGTCTCATGAAAAGGGCAGGTTATGCCCTAAGACACCGTATATGAGGGGTGGTCTGGAGGGTTGGAGGGGCTTGACAGAAATGGCAAACAGGCCCGGAGTATGGGGATGAGGGTGTGTTTTCCAGGCCTGAACCCCAGGGAGCCTGAGGCCAGAAGCCCACAGGTAGTGCCCTGTCTGAAAGCATCCCCAGGCGGGGAGTCTCACCTGAGAACGATGACTTCGCTAGGGCTCCAATGCCATAGGCATTTGAGTTTCGCTTAAGCTTCGGAAGGATGGAAGTGGTGTCCTCCATGGAGAGCTGGGAGGGGGACGTGGGAGATGGGGCAGTGGGGTAAGAGAGTATGGGATGCTTGTATGTTCAGGAGGAAGGATCTGAGCTAGGATGGGTGATAGGATACCTGATACCCAGGAGGCCCACCTCCCAACCACTCTTGGAAGTTTGGGAGTATGTAAAGAATGTGAGAGCTTCCAGGGCCCATTGGAACCAGGGAGCTCTGTGATCTATGGCAGGCCTAATGGAGAGGAGTTAGGGGGGAGGGNTGGGGGGGGCCGTGGGGGGGTGGGGGTGGTAATCAATGGGAATACATCCGTCTCAGAGAAATCAGGCTTTTGGAGAGTGAGTTCGTTTGCAATAATAATACAAATTATTCTCTCAGCCTGAGGTCACTGGGGCATGCAGGCGGGAGAAATTGGGAGTTGGAAAAATTGAGGGGTTGGGGAGAGGGTTGGGTCAATCTGTTGAGCTGTGAGAGCGGAGTGGGTGCACTGGGTAGGGGAAAAGGGGTGGTAGCAAGGCAGAGGGGAGAAGTCTTAGGAGGCGCCTCGCTTCCCTCCTCAAGCCGAAGGTAAATAAAGAGCCGGCCCCGCCCCGCCAGCCCCGCCGACAGGTGCAGTCGGGTCCTCGGTTCCCTCCAACGCCGGTCCCACCCTCCGGGGAGCCGGCTCCCGACCCCTCTCTGGCCCTCTAACCGCCTCCCGCCTCCTCCGATGTCCCTGGCTCGTCCCCTCTACCCCAGCCCAGTGCGGCCCCATTCTCTCCGGGCGTGGACCCCGTTGCCCTACCGGAGGCACCAGGCTCATCCCGCCCCCGCCCCAGAGGGAAAATGCACGTGAACAAAGCAAATCGGGGGAGGCAGGGAGGACAGAAAAAGGCAACGGAGAAGGAAAGAGATGGGGGCAAAACATCCAAGCCGGATGGAGGCAGGGTGCGGTGGGTGGATGGGTGGCGGGGTGCGTGCGGAGGAGACTCGGGGCTGAGACTGAGGCTGGGGGTCCTTCGAAGGGGGCGCTGCTCCGGACACGGAGTGGGGCGAGCCGGCGCTGGGGAAGGCAGGGCCTGGAGGTGGAGGGTTCAGGGACGGAAGAGTAGGGGAGAGCCACGGAGAGGATGCCGGTGGGGGTATGATGGAGAGGGAGGGCGACGGAAGGAAGCTAGAGGGAGACGGATGCAAAGAGCCCGGAGGGATGCAAGCCCAGGAGGCGCGCGCGGGGAGAGAGGGAAAAGATGAAGGCAGGGACCGCGAGGGCTCGGAGGGAAAGTGAGGAAGCGAGGCCGGACCGGGCGGGTGCGGAGAGAGGGATCCCGGGGAGGGGCGCGGGGCGCGGTGGGGGAGGGGGCCGGAGGACCGGGCCGGGCCGAGCCCTGCCTCCGCCAGTGCCCGCGCCGCCGCGGTACCCACCCACGGTCCGGGAGCCGATGCAGCCCATGGCTCCGGGCCTCCAGGCCGGGCCCTCACCGACGCGGGGCGGGCGCCGGGGGGAGCACCGGGAGCCGCGCCGCCGCCCCAGCCGCTCTGCAGCGCCGCGGCCGTCTCCGCTCGGCTCCGCTCCCCCCTCCCTTCTCCATCCCTCCCCGCGGCAGCCTCCGTCGCCGCCGCCGCCGCCGCCGCCGCCTGGCTCCCCCGCCCCGGCTCGGCTCGCGGCGGCGGGGAGGGGGCGGCCCGGGGATTGGCTGCGCCGGCTCCTCCCGGCCCTTCCCCTGACTCCGCCGCTGCGCTCCCCGCCGCGCTCCCTGGGGGGAGCCTAGCCGCCGCTTCCCTCCCTTGCCCTTCTCCAGCCCCGCGCGGGGAACTGCTCGCCCGGTCCCTGCTGGGCTCGGGGCTGGGTAGAGGTGGGCAGGGCGGCGGGGGGAGGCTGATGGAAACCCGGAGGATGCTCGCCTGGGGTCTCACAATCCGGGCGGAGAGCCCCGGGCCCACCCTTCGAATCTGGGGGACTGATTTTGAGGATCGAGCTTGGGGATGCCTAGAGAGAAAGTGGAATGAGAATAAAGCCTGGATTTATTGGGCCTTGGCCGCCAAATTCCGCAAACACTTGTTTTCTTCCCGGGGTGGCCTCGGGGACAAACGGGAGCGTGGTTGGACGCGGTTGGAGCTTCCTGTTCGCTGTTTTATGCGCCTGAACAGATCGCGAAGTCTTTGCAAGCGGATCGCATGTTAGACTTCCCAGGGCTCGGCGCTCGCGGGAAAGTCGGGCATGCGGGGACGGTGCGGATGACCTAACTCTGACTGGGGAGGGGGGAATAGAAGATCCTTCAGTTCCATCTCGAGGGAAATAAAAATGTCAGGACCCGAGGCTAGCTAGAAGACAGTTTTATATCCAATGTAACTTTTCTGAGCAATGGTCTTCTCTGACAAATGAGCACAATCGTGTCAGAGGCCGTCAAGAGCCGGGAGGATTATTGAGGTCTGGCTGGTGGGGTCGGGTGAAGTAGGTACTAAGGGCTCCCTGGGTGACAAGGGTCAATGGGCACTGTAGTTACAGCAGGGAAGAAGTGGAGTCCAGAAAAGTCACATGAGAAAGGAGAGACCCGTTTATGTAAGCCCAACTCGATGAGCACAAATGTCAGAAGCAAATGCTAATCCAGGCTCTGCTTTCATATGCCTCCTGAGGTTGAACTGGGAGCAGGGCAGTGGACCAGGGGACTCTGGTGTGGGCACAGAACAGGGAGAGAGACCAAGTCTCATGGGTACAATCTTTTAAGCTTTAAATATGAATCGGAAGCGAAACGTTAGAGTGATAACCACTACATTCTGTGAAACCCCAGATGAGAGATAGGGGGAAAGATACTAATAATTTAATTGCAGATGTGGGAGATAGGATGATGGAGACGGAACTGACCTTTGGTCTCTGTGTTGGAAGACATAAACCAGATCTACATCTCTAGAACCACAAGAGAAGACAAAACAGTGGTCAGTAGTCTTAGATTTTAATCACCTTGTGTATTTTGTGGCAGGATTTGCTATCTTAGTTTGACAGTGGAGGGAATTAGAAAGTATTTTCCACCTGGTCAGCTTTTGTTGGTTATACACAAGAGGAACAAAGTGGATTTTGCCCTCCTGAAGTATAATGTCTAGCTGCAAAGGAAAGAAAATAGAAAGATAGTTTTTTTAAAAAAGATGAAGAAACAGCCTCCATCACTGTAGTAATGCTCGAAAACCCCTGTTGTTTGAGCAAAGAAAGCACTGACTCCAGGTCAGAAGTCATGAGCCAGGTGGCTGGCTCTGCTTTCGCCTTCTCACCTGAAGCTGTTCTTCCCTTGCAGTGCTTTCTGATTCTACTATTCTCATGAGTACTCTGGTCCAAACATGGATACAAGCCCCTCCCTGGGAGCCCTTGGCACAACTGCATATGCTTGCTGTCATTGTTCAGTCACTAAGTCGTGTTTGACCCTTCTCAGCCTCATGAACTGCAGCACGCCAGGGTCCCCTGTCCTTCACTATCTCCTGGAGTTTGCTCAAACTCACGTGCCTTGAGTTGGTGATGCCATCTAACCATCTTGTCCTCTGCCACTCCCTTCTCTTTTTGCCTTCAATCTTTTCCAGCATCAAGGTCATTTCCAATGAGTTGGCTCTTTGCATCAGGTGGCCAAAGTATTGGAGCTTCAGCTTGAGCATCAGTCCTTCCAATGAATATTCAGGGTTGATTATTTAAATCAAGTCGACTCCAAGTCTTGAAGATTTAGTCCCATCCCATAGTCTGTCTTAAAGGTGTTTCCAGCATCAGAGAAAAGGAATCTATCAGAGGCACAACACTAATAGCTTCCTTCCTTCTTCTTGTACTGAATCATCTTACTTCTCACCATTTAGAGACATTCTCCCAGTCTCTTTGCCATCTTCTGAGCCAAGGTCAAAGACTCTAGTTCTGTTATGAACAGGAACAACCTTTCTGGAGGATAGTTTGACAGTGCAGATCAAAAAAATCTTTAAAATATGCATTACTATTCTTACTAAATTGTGACACAGCAATTCCATTTATAGAAATAGTCTAAGAAAATAAAAATAGAATGTGGACAAAGATTTACAGCACCCCTCAGAGCACAATTTCATAATAATTATAAAGACTATACACAGCACACATGTTGAAATGTAGGGATGAATTAAATAAATCATGCTATATGCCTATAATGGAATATTATGCAGCCATTAATACTATCTTATAACTGTATTTGTTGAAAATTACTCATGATCTATTGTGATATTATAAAAAAAAAGCAGGCTATAATAATGACAGTATATCAATTTTTGTTTGAAAATCACACACACACACACACACACACACGTACACACACAGATTCTTCTGCCTTTTGTCAGGATTTCCATCCCGAATAATTTATGGGATTCCCTGAAGAAAGCCTATGTTTTACAAATGTCCGATTCCACTCATCAGTTACAGTTTGACTCTCAATGAAATTACAATATTAATCAGTCCATTTCCAAAGTCTAAAAATATAGGACTTTGGCAGAATGCCCCAGTAAGGCACTGGCACGTCCTTATTGGTTCTCTTTGGGGCACAACCCCAAGGTGAAGTTATGTTTCTGTCTTCACTGTGGTTGCTGCTTGTGCTCCTAATCTCTTGTGGATGGAACTTGGATGAAAGGAACAAACCAATTTTAGAGACAGTACTGCTGAAAATGGGGACTCTCACCCTAGGATCCATGGACAGAATCCACAGTCCATAACCTTGGATGGGAAAAAAAGGTGTTATGCTCACTAACTTTTCATAGAAATTCTCTCTGCACTTGTTAGGCTTGCCGGCCGCAAGTTGTGGTAGTATTAGAAGTGCTGTACTGTGTCTTTATCAGCCATGAAAAGTGCAGATGCTTCCATGTTGTTGCACAGTCGCCAAGTCCTGTCTGACTTTGTGTGACCCCATGGACTGCAGCACACCAGCCTTCCCCATCCTTCACTGTCTCCTGGAGTTTGCTCAAACTCATGTCCATTGGATGGCATGATGCCATCCAACCGTCTCATCCTCTGTCGCTCCCTTCTCTTCCTGCCTTCAATCTTTCCCAGCATCAGTCTATTCCAGTGAGTCAGCTGGCCAAAGATAGCTAAAGTATTGGAGCTTCAGCTTCAGCATCAGTCCTTCCAATGAATATTCAAGGTTGATTTCCTTTAGGATTGACTGGTTTGATCTCCTTGCAGTCCAAGGGACTCTTAAGGGTCTTCTCTACCACCATAATTTAAAAGAATCAGTTCTTCAGTGCTCAGCCTTCTTTATGGTCTAACTCTCACATCCATATATGACTACTGGAAAAAGCATAGCTTTGACTATAGAGACCTTTGACTATAGAGACCTTTGACTAAATGTTAGCAAAGTGATACCTCTGCTTTTTAATATGGTATCTAGGTCTGTTGTAGCTTTTCTTCCAAGAAGCAAGCATCTTTTAATCTTGTGGCTGCAGTCACTTTCTGCAGTGATTTTGGCATTCAAGAAAATAAAATCTGTCACTGCTCCTACTTTTTCCCTATTTGCCTTGAAGTGATGGGATCAGATGCCATGATCTTAGTTTTTTTGAATGTTGAGTTTTAAGCCAGCTTTTTCACTCTCTTCTTTCACCTCTATTTAGAGGTGCTTTAGTTTCTCTTCACTTTCTGCCATTAGAGTGGTATCATCTGCATAACTGAGGTTGCTGATGTTTCTCCTGGCAATCTCGATTCCAGTCCAGCGTTTCTCATGATGTACTCTGCATATAAGTTAAATCAGCAGGGTGACAGTATACAGCCTTGACTCACTCCGTTCCCAATTTCGAACCAGTTTGTTGTTCCATGTCCGGTTTTAACCATTGCTTCTTAACCCGCATACAGGTTTCTCAGGAGACAGAAAAGGTAGTCTAGTATTCCCATCTCTTCAAGAATTTTCCAAAGTTTGTTGTCATCCACACAGTCAAAGGCTTTAGCTTAGGTGATGAAGCAGAAGTAGATGTTTTTCTGGAATTTCCTTGCTTTTTCTGCGATCCAACGAATGTTGTCAATTTGATCTCTGGATCCTCTGCCTTTTCTAAATCCAGCTTGTACCTATGGAAATTCTTCGTTCACATACTGTTGAAGCCTAGCTTGAAGGATTTTGAGGATTACTTTGCTAGCATGTGAAGTGAGCACAACTGTACAACAATCTGAATATTCTTTGGCACTGCCTTTCTTTAAGATGGAATGAAACTGATTTTTTTTCCAGTCCTGTGACTATGACTGAGTTTTCCAAATTTGCTAGCATATTGAGTGCAGCACTTTCACAGCATCATCTTTTAGGATTTTAAATAACTCAGCTGGAATTCCAATACCTCCACTAGCTCTGTTTGTAGTAATGCTTCCTAAAGCCCACTTGACATCATACTCCAGGGTATCTGGCTCTAGGTGAGTGACCACACATCACGGTTATCCAGGTCATTAAGATCTTCTTTGTATTGTTCTTCTGTGTATTCTTCCCACCTCTTCTTAAGCTCTTCTTCTTCTGTTACGTCCTTGCTATTTCTGCTCATTATTGTGCCCACCTTTGCACGAAATGTTCCCTTGTTGTCTCCAGTTTTCTTGAAGAGATTGTCAGCTACAGATTGGTGCTTGCCAAGGACCTTTGCTGTCTGCCTCTGTGGAGACTGAGTCTTGTGCTGCGGCAGCCCTGAGGGAGTTCAGAGTGGAGCAAGAAGCACTCTGTGCTCTAGGGAAACTGGTGGAACAGGTGGATAGTTTGATATTTTAGGAACTGATTTCGTAATCCCAATCTTCACATCTCCTTGTATCTAGAAAAACACTAAATCCATTCATGGTGACATCAGCTTCTTGTGACTAGTAGAAAACCTAGTGTGTGAACCTAGTTCACACAATCAAGCACTCCCCCTTCTCCAAAATCACATCTATTGACCTTCCCTGAGTACCTCTTTGAAACAGTTTCTTAGAACTATCTGAGGTGCTATCTCCCAGACTGCAGTCCTCATTTTTCCCCAAATAAAACTTAACTCAGAACTCTCACATTGTGTATCATTTTTTGGTCAAGAGTTGTGGTAACTGATGAAGTGACCCAAACTGGACTTCCCTCCTTCGCCTGAACTCTATGAGAAAACAGAGATTTGGTACTGGCAGCAGCCCCTTGCATCCATCTGCCTGTTCGGGGAGGGAGACCAGATGAATTTGGGGAAGGGTCTCCTGGTTCTCAGATCTCCTGTTTTAGTTCATGATCCTGAGTTTTACTTGGCAGTGGAGCAGGTTACATGCCACTTTCCAGTTGAAAGATACTGGGGCATACCTACTCATGATCTAGATACTGAGTGGGGCTTGGTTGAAAGATATCACGGTTGCTTAATTGCAGGAGACTGAGTGGGCTGTGCTGAGTCGTTAGGTAAGAGGCTGATTGGATGCTTTTCCTCAGTTTGGCCCGCAAACACAGAAGCAAGAGGCATTAGCAAGCAGCCACTAACACTCTAGCCAGGGCTATGTATGTACAAAATTAGTACTTGCAAGTACCTATTTCACTGAGGAAATTATACTAAAGGAGATCTCAACCTAAAGGATCCAAATTTGGGGTCCTTTTGATATTCCAAAATTGATATTTTTGCATGCACAGTTAGAAAAAGCCAGCCGTAAGATCAGACTGAACGAATTGTTTACTTTGATGTCTAGAAGATCCTAAAGGAGGAAATGATAGATGCAGGAAACCAACAAGAAGGTGCCTGAAAATATATCAGAACTAAAAATGGCCACTTGCACTGACTGCCAGGTCACAGGTCTAGGAGGACTGACTGGGAAGTCATGTTTGAGGGATTTTTGCCATTTGGATTTTGATTTCTGGGCATCTCTTTGCCATGTTTTATTTGGAGTGTGACTTCCAGCTGGTGAGGATCTGGCTTGGGTGGTTTGGTTTGGTTACTTTGATCTGAGCACACAGATTGGTTTGAGTACACAGACATCTGGTCCAAACTGCATGAGTGAAAAATGGGAAGCACTTCCTCTAAAGTTCTACACCCCACCTGGAAGCCTCTTGGGAAAAATTCCAAATGACTGGTCAACCTATAGCTATGATCCAATGATAAAGAAAAATGGCTTGAAAATATTAGATCTCTATTGCCACAGTATGGGAAAAAGGATTGAAGTTCCTTATGCCCAGGACTCTTCTCCTGTGATCAACAGTCTGGGGCTAATCAAACTAACACTCTCACCTCCCCAGAGGGACAATCCCTGCTGGAACCACTCTGCCTTTGTTATCAGGGCCTACTGAGCACTATCTGGTCTAAAATTTTGGCTATGAAACTATGGCCACAGAAAAATATAGATGATTTTTGACAGTGTGGTCACAATATTCTTTAGGCTCTGGAGAAAGTTGATTAAAACTTTTTTGAAGTTGTCCTACTAGGACAAGATGCTTTTCTCTCCCTGTGCCTTGAGACCTTGACTCTCAGGGACACTTATCTAGACCATCTCTAATTCCTGGATCTGAAGGGGAAAAAAGAAGGAAAAGAAGCCTTTAAAAATTTGCTTTGTTCCAACTGTTGTAAACTAGTGAGCTTTGTATTGTGATATCTAATTCATGGCTAAGTTTAGAAAACAAAGCTATGAGATCTCTTGTTTCTGTTTGGATATATGTATGAAAGTGAAGTCGCTCAGTCATGTCCGACTCTTTGCGACCGCATGGACACCAGGCTCCTCCATCCATGGGATTTTCTAGGAAAGAGTACTGGAGTGGGTTGCCTTTTCCCTCTCCAGGGAACTTCCTGACCCAGGGATCGAACCCAGGTCTCCCGCATTGTAGACAGATGCTTTACCGTCTGAGCCACCCACCATCAACAACCTCAGATATGCTGATGATACCAATCTACTGGCAGAAAGCACAGAGGAACTAAAGAGCCTCTTGATGAGGTTGAAGGAGGAGAGTGAAAAAGCTGGCTTAAAACCCAATATTAAAAAAACTAAGATCTGGTATCTGGTCCTATCACTTCATGACAAATAGAAGGGATTAAGGTGGAAGCAGTGACAGATTTCCTCTTTGGGGGCTCTAAACTCACTGTGGATGGTCACTGCAGCCATGAAGTTAGAAGACAATTGTTTCTTGGCAGGAAAGATATGACAAACCTAGACAGTGTATTAAAAAGCAAAGATGTCACTTTGCCGACAAACATCTATATGTTTGAGACTATGGTTTTTCCAGTAGTCATGTAAGAGAGCCAGACAGTAAAGAAGGCAGAGTGCCAAAGAATCGATGCTTTTGAACTGAGATGCTGGAGAAGTCTCTTGAGAGTCCCTTGGAAAGCAAGGAGATCAAACCAATCTTAAAGGAAATCAACTCTGAACATTCATTGGAAGAACTGATATTGAAGCTGAAGATTCAGTACTTTGGCCACCTGTTGTGAATAGCTGACTTGTTGGAAAAGATCCTGATGCTGGGAAAATTTGAAGGCAGAAGGAGAAGAGGGTGACAGAGGATGAGACAGTTGGATGGCATCACCAATTCACTGGACATGAATTTGGGCAAACTGTGGGAGATGGTGAGGGTCAGAGAAGCCAGGTGTGCTACAGTCCATGGAGTCTTAAGAGTCGGATGTGACTTGGTGACTGAACAACATGTCTCAGTATGTGTCTTTATTTTGGATATTGTTCCTGAGGTTAATTCGTAAATGAGTTCTATTTAACTGGCTTAAAGAAAAGTCGGCGCTTAAAAGCAGATAATTCTAAGTGCAAGAGAAATTAAGCTAAATTTGGATTTCAGGTTCATGTGAACTGGGAAATATTCAGTATCAAATTGACACTTGGTATAAATGTTTGTTGATGTATATGAGTCGGTACTCACACTGAGAGTTGAGATGTCTCTGGTAACTAACAGGACAGAGCTCACAAGTCACACCAGAGAATGCTTCCTTATTGCGTCAGCCTCTGCCTGAGGTGGAAAATTGGTTGAGATTTAATGGACTTGAAAGTACACGCTTACAAATTAAATCTAAATATATAGAAAATTGGCCAAGATAAATTTTAGGACCCATCATATGGGAAATATTCAGTACTGAATTGATATCTGCTATTGAAAGTGGTTTAAGCATGTGGGTTTGATAATATAGACATGTCTAGAGTTATCCATATTAAGTATAATATTTCTGTTGTACGTAAGTTTACTAGAGGTCAAATAAGACCTCATTCTGTTATGAATTTGTCAACAAAAAAGTAATTCAATGTGGAGAAAACTTTAAGGAACCTAAGATATGTGTTTTTAGTAACAGAAGATATGAAAAATATATATACCCAGTGAGACAGTGGGTAAAGCATACACACACACACACACACACACACACACACATATACGACTTCTCTGGTAGCTCAGACGGTAAAGCATCTGTCTGCAATGCAGGAGACCCGTGTTCGATACCTGGGTTGGGGAGATACCCTGGAGAAGGAAATGGCAATCCACTCCAGGACTATTGCCTGGAAAATCCCATGGACAGAGGAGCCTGGTAGGCTACAGCCCATGGGGTCGCAAAGAGTCAGACAGGACTGAGCAACTTCACTTTCACTTTCACACACACACACATATATATATACTGAAAAGAGTTATGCATGTCAGGATTTCCTGAGACTGGATTGAAGTTAGTTGGATAAATGAACTTTTTTCCCCTGATATGATTTTTTTCTTTTTTTTTTTTAAACCTTGAGCGTTTGATTTTACATTGGGGTATACCTGATTGACAATGTTGTGGCACTTTCAAGTGAACAGTGAGTGGACTCATCCATACACACACATGTATGCATTCTCCATCAGCACCCCGTCCCATCCAGTTGCCACATAAGATTCGGCAGAGTTCCATGTGCTGTACCATATGTCCTGTTGGCTATCCATTTTACCTATCGCAGTGTGTACATGACCTTCCCAAAGCCACTAACTATCCCTTCTCCCTGGCAACTGTAAGTTTGTTGTTCTCACTAAGAATCGTTTTACAAGTAATTTGTATTCATTCGTATCATTTCTTTTAGATTCCACATAGAAAGGATATCATATGATATCTCTTTTCTCTAACTTACCTCACTCTGTATGACATTTTCTAGGTCTATCCATGTTGCTGCAAATGGCATTATCTCATTCTTTTCCATGGCTGACCAATATTCCATTCCATATATGTACCACAGGATTTCCCAGTGGCTCAGTGGTAAAGAATCTGCCTGCAATGCAGGAGCCACAGGAGGTGCAAGTTGAATCCCTGGGTCTGGAAGATCCCCTGGAGGAGGGCCTGGCAACCCACTCCAGTATTCTTGCCTGGAGAATCCCATGGACAGAGGAGCCTGGTGGGCTACAGTGCACAGGGTCACAGAGAGTCAGACACAACTGAAGGGACTGAGAGCGCACACAGGCATATATGTGCCCCATCTTTATCCCTCTGTCGATAGATGTTTAGGTTGCTTCCGGGTCTTGGCTATCAGAAACAGTGCTGCAGTGAACACTGGGGTGCACAGATCCTTTCGGATCATGTTTTTCTCCNAGGGTCACAGAGAGTCAGACACAACTGAAGGGACTGAGAGCGCACACAGGCATATATGTGCCCCATCTTTATCCCTCTGTCGATAGATGTTTAGGTTGCTTCCGGGTCTTGGCTATCAGAAACAGTGCTGCAGTGAACACTGGGGTGCACAGATCCTTTCGGATCATGTTTTTCTCCAGATGCATGTCCAGGAGTGGGACTGTAGTGTCCTATAGTAGCAGTATTTTTAGTTTTTTAAGGAACTTCCATTCTGTTTTCCATAGGGGTGAGTGAATCTTGTCAAGAGTAAGCTGAGACTTCAGTTCAATTCAGTTCAGTTGCTCAGTGGTGTCCGACTCTTTGAGACCCCATGAATTGCAGCATGCCAGGACTCCCTGTCCATCACCAACTCCCAGAGTTCACTCAGACTCATGCCCATCGAATCAATGATGCCATCCANGAATGGTCTAGTGGTTTTCCCTACTTTCTTCAATTTAAGTCTGAATTTGGCAATAAGGAGCTCATTAGATTTGATTTCTTCTTTCTGTTCAGAGAAGAGTTTTCTTGGAATGCCATTTTTGATAACAGATTATATGAGTTTCTTTGCCTTTAAGGAGGGAACAGAGCAAGCTACAACCTTTGTAAGTATGACATAACCCAAGTACATTACATAGACTGATTAGAAGCAAAATAGGTGGATTAGTCAACTTCCACTAGACTTTGAGCCTCAGTATACCCTCTTTGTAACACATCAGCAGACTAAGTGACCCACAAGTAGGTGGTGGCACAATACAATGTAAAGAAACTTTTAGATAAAGAAATGTAAATGAAATAAAAAAATTTTGTTAAGATAAGGAAGCTTTAAGGAAAGAAAATACAAATAAGAGCTTTAGGTGAACTTTTAGATATAATTACATTTTAGGATCTCTCCAGATATTCAACAAATTGAAAGTTAAAGTTGCGCTAATGTAAGTTAAGTGATAAGTTTAAAATAAGTTTAATTGAGTAAATGAACTTTAAAAATAAGATGGTACAAAACTTCAATTTGGCTTTTCTCTCTGTTAAAAAGAGACAAGATTTTAAGTTGCCATTGATAACAGGTTTTTAAGTTTCTTTACCTCTTAAATGATATGTTCTGTATTTGTGTTTGAAATCGTTTACTGTTACTTTGGCTAAATGAATAACTATTTTTCACAGTGACCCATGCTCCTATCTGAGTGTCCTAAACCCTTTTGATATTTATTGACAAAACTTCCTTAATCAAATTCTAATGAAGTACTTTTGACCTCTAGCTAAGATAGGTATGCTTCAAAGGGCCTCTGAAACATCCCAAAGAGAGATATTAAACTAATCAGGTTCATTTGGTATGTTGAATTGCATGGGAAGTATTGTGAAATGAGTAATAAATCTCAAGTTATATAGCATGATAAATGTTACTAATATAGATATCCTAGAAATCATATGGAATTCCTAAAATCCTGGTAAAATGTTATCAGTCATAATTCTAGTTACTGTCTTAAACTCTTGTCACAGTCATAATCAAGTTTCTTTGTCAGTTGCATTGTAATCAGATTTTTAAAACATGCCTTCTTAAGTCTCTTGTCATTATTGACAATTATGGTTTTGTTCTGATGTTTTTGCAAAAATGCTCCCTCTTTTAGAAGATTTAGAGAAAGGACCTTTGGATAAATACAAGTTTCTGACTTTCAGACCATAATGCCGAACTAGGTAAGAAATAAACAATTAATGGAAAACCTGATGGCTTCACAAAGATTAACAAAAGGACTGAATGAAGGAATATGCTTGTAACTTTCGTAGCTTCCATCTGAAAAATTACTGGTTTGAATCTGTGTTTTTCAAGTAGAATAAAGTCTTCTCAATTTAATCATAACTTATGGAAATTTAGTCCCTTATACTTTTGTAAGCAAAACTGAAACATTTATTTTTTCTCTCTACCTTATCTGTCCAGAGATTGAAAACTGTTAGGATTTCAGTAGCTTTAAGTTAGGATATCTATAAGGCCATCTCACTAACAGCTACAGAAATCTCAAGGAATTTTGAAGACCTTGAGAAGGGAGGAGTTCACTTAGATCTGTTAGACAAAAGCCCTTGGCATTATTTTTCTAGTTCTGAGAGTATTTTTTTTTTTTAAGTTTAGTACGACCTTCTTTATAAAAGTTTCAGCAAAGCAAAAAAAAAAAAAAAAAAAGGTCTATGATCAAATATAGTTATGTAAATCATCAGGTTGAGTTATTGAAACCAGACATTTAGCACACGAACTAGTTTTAATTTGGTTATATTTGGTAAAAACAAGGGTAATTTTAGGAAGAAAAGGTGTTTTAAAGAATGTTAAATCCCAGTTTGTTAATGGAGGTGTGTATCTACTAAGACTCATTTCCTGGACAGTTCTTTGCTCTTATGGAATGTGTGTGCTTAGTCACATTGGTCATGTCTGACTCTATGATCCCAGGAACTGTAGCCAGCCAGACTCCTCTGTCCATGGGATTCTTCAAACAAGAATGCTGAAGTGGGTTGCCATGCCCTCCTCCAGAGGATCTTCCTGACCCAGGGATCAGCCTGGGTCTCCTGCACTGTAGGCAGATTTTTAAACTGCTGAGCCACTGAGGAAGTCCTGTTATTATATATTAATGTAAATTTTTTATTGAATTATTAAAGGACACTCTAAGTTTGTTTCTGAAGCTTATCTCAGTAATCTTTGGATGAAGATCAGATGCCTCACGACCTGCAACCAAGACTCCAACCAGGATAGAAAGACCTTTTTATCTACTCTTAACTAGCTCATGCACAGTGAAATTGAAGGGAATTTGACTGTTGGATTAATTCTTACTTCTAAAGGCCCCTGCACCGGACTGGTCTATAGAGAGGACTGCTGATCTCAAACTCACCTTAAAACGACACTCCAACAGAAGAAACTGGACTATACTAGGAAGAGAAGAAGATGACCTCAGAAGCAGACAGCTTAGCTAAGATGCTGGACCTGGTTTTTATGATCGTTTATAATGTTTTCTTGACTTTTTTGACCTATGCATATAAATAAAATGTTTTCTATCATGGACAAGATCCTATGTTAGTTTTAAAAAATCAACCCAATTGTTGGGTTTGGGGCCAATTACCTGTGTCTGGTACTTCTGGGTTGCCTTGATGGATTTCTTTCCTCTCAGCCTCTTATTGGATGACCCTTAAGAAATTTATTTTAGAAGAAAGACTGTTCCGTTCTGTTTTGTCTACTCATGATATTGTTAAATGGGATCCCTCCCACCTGGCCAATTAATAATACCTGCTCTGACCCTGGCCACAGATTTATATTTTCTTTTAGGGTCACTCAAACTCAATCAGAACAATGACCTAAGTCTCAGTCAAAACCTGTAACCTTTCATCTATTTAAAGGAAAACTCCCATAATAATGGGATGGATCTATATGGTTTACACCAGGCTGTGGTTGTTTAAATTTTAAGACCCCCCCCTTTATCTTGGGAACAGTTAAATTATACTAAGGATAATCAGCCTAATAACACTAGGAAATTAAACTGAGTATCTTATGAACAGTGCCAATATATAATTTTCCTAAAAACAATAAAGATTGGTACAGAATACACTAAGTAAAATGATCTAAAGATATACTGGACCGTACCTAATGGAAGTTCTTGGCTAAATTCTCACTTATGACTTTAATAATATTGTCAGTTATGGTCCTTTTTTTTTTTGCCAGTTTTACAAGATTGTTGTTTATTTCAATGACCAAATATGTAATGGAGACTCCAGTGAAAATAATGACTAGGTGACTTGCAGCAGTTGATGAAATATATCGTTCTGTATACAATCAATGACTGTAATAGTGTAACTCTAGTGACTTAGCAGCAGCAGCAGCAGATATGGGAAGATGCAATAATAGAGAATGTTTTCCTGACCCATAACTAGAAGATAGATGTCCAGAGATGTCTGGTTATTAAAACATAGTCCAGTAATAGCACATTGAATGACCTATCGGCAAAATCTTCTCCAGAACTAGGAAGGAGCCTTCCTAGCAGTGTGGGACAAAATGGTCATGAAATGCCTTCCAGCATATGGTCAAATTTATAACCATGAGGGGGCCCTGTCAACTACAAATTGGCACTTGCCAATGGCATCTGGGGCTTCCCTGTTGGCTCAGTGGTAAACAATCCTTCTGCAGTGCAGGAGACATAGGTTTAATTCTGGATGGGGAAGATCCCCTGGAGGAAGGCATGGCAACCCACTCCAGTATTCTTGCCAGAAATATCCCATGGACAGTGGAGCCTGGTGGGCTACAGTCCATGGGGTCACTTAGAGTCAGAAAACGACTGAAGAAACTGAGTGCACAAGCACGCAGGGGCATCTGCCATCTGTCTCTACAGAGACTGAACCCTGTGCTGCTGCAGCCGCTGACCTTCGACCTGCCCCGAAGGCAGTTCAGAGTGGAGAATGAGGCACTCTGTGCTCCAGGGAAACTGGTGGAACAGGTCCTCAGATCCTTAGATATTTTAAGAACTGATTTCATGATCCTAATCCTTCAGTTCANTCCTCTGCCTTTTCTAAAACCAGCTTGAACATCTTGAAGTTCACGGTTCATGTATTGCTGAAGCCTGGCTTGGAGAATTTTGAGCATTACTTTACTAGTATGTGAGATGAGTGCAATTGTGTGGTAGTTTGAGCATTCTTTGGCATTGCCTTTCTTTGGGATTGAAATTCACTTAGTCGTGTCCAACTCTTTGCGACCCTATGGGCTATAGCCTACCAGGCTCCTCTGTCCATGGAATTCTCCAGGCAAGAATACTGGAGTGGGTGGCAATTCCCTTTTCCAGGGTACTTCTCAACCCAGGGATCCAACTCAGGGTCTCCTGCATTTCATGAAGAGTCTTTTGTAGTTTTATTTAGGTAGTTAGCTTTGGCTGTGCTGGGTCTTTGTTGTTGTGCGGGCTTTTCTCTAGTTTTGGTGAGCCGAGGCTGCTCTCTAGTTGTGGTATGTGCGCTTCTCATTGTGGCAGCTACTCCTGTTATGGAGTACATGCTCTAGGGCATTCGAGCTTCAGTAGTTGTTGCGATTGGCCTCAGTAGTTGCGGTTCCCAGGCTCTAGAGGACAGACTCAGTAGTTGTTGCACAAAGGCTTAGTTGCTTCAAGGCATGTCGGATCTTCTCAGATAAGGAATCGAACCAGAGTCTCCTGCATTGGCAGGTGGATTCTTTACCACTGAGCCTCCAGGGAAGCTGACAAGCGTATTCTTCAGAGCCTGAGCCTCAGACAAGTGGTGCTGATAGTGGTGGTGAAAGTAAAAGTGAAAGTGTGAGTCGCTCAGTTGTGTTCTGCTCTCTGTGACCTCATGGGCTGCAGCCCACCAGGCTCCTCGTCCATGGGATTCCCCAGGCAAGAATACTAGAGTGGGTAGCCATTCTCTTCTCCGGGATCTTCCCAAACCGGGGCTCAAACCTGGGTCTCCTGCTTTGCAGGTGGACTCTTCACCATCTGAGCCACCAGGGAAGCTCGATAGTGGTGGTGGGGGTCTCTAACCCTGCAGATCTAAACAGGCCTGTTAATAGTAAAAAACTTAAAAGACCAAGCAAGACACTTAGAGATCCCATTCTGAAGACCACATCCTCAAGACAAAGATTTGTCCCTTTCATCTGTAGGACTGAGACACATCAAAGGCATGCTTGCCCCCAACAAATGCAGAGAGAGGCAGCTCTAAAACTCAACAGCTTGATAAAGTGCTGCTTTTGTTTTAATGGGAGACATTAGATCATAATTAAGGGATTAGGAAGAGGTCTGAGCAAGAGGAAGAGGGTCAACATATCAGAGAGGAAATTAATTGATATTGAGCAAGAATTCCTAAGGCTGTCACAGGGATATGAGCAAAGTTCAGGGAGAAAGATTAGGCTTAGATGGAAGTGTCTGGCTCTTCTTTTCTGGAAAGAAGTTTGGAGCAGATGATGGTAGGTTGTGTGTTTGATGTTGGGAAATGAGAGATCTCTCCCTGATGGTGTCTGTTTACTCTGAGAAATAGAAAGTAGGATCTAGGGATGGAGGAGATACAGAATAAAATAATAATATATGAATCAATAATATATGAATATTACTTTGCAGTTGACAGAGTTTTCAGTATGACAACAGCCCAATAAGGAAGCCACTATCTTTGCCTTGCAGTTCAGAAAACTGGGGTTAGAGGCCAATTCACTTTCTTTCCCCCGGGATTACCCAGCTGGAAAGAGAAGGACCTAGAGCTTAAACTCAGCCCCTTGGATGGAAAATTCATCCTGGAGGCCATAGGAAAAAAAGTTTATTTATGTATTTACTCATTTTAAAAAAAATAGGTAGTGTGACTTGATTCTGGAAATTTTATTTGATATACATTTTTTTCACTCATCTTTCTTTTTTAAGGGGGGCCATTAGCTAAAGAGACGGATACATTTGTCTACATTCCTAAGGTGCAAAATGCAATGCGTGATCCTCAGGGTGCCTTGCAGCCCCTGCTCCAGGTCTTGGTACTGTCACAGAGGAGTGGTGACAGGAGCAGCTTGGTTCCTATTACCCCTGTGTATCACATCTGGGTCTGTATCTGGAGGCAACAAGGAGGTGATTCAAACTGCCATCAAATTTACTCAACTTGAGGGCAGCCCTTAGTGGCTCACAGGAGGATCTATTTGCTTAAGGCACCAGATGTAGGCATGCTGGTTCTGGGAAAACTTGGTTAAAGGGCTGGGGTGGATTGTTTGGCAGAGCTTACCTGGAATAGCAAGGGGTCTGGGTAGAAATCTAAATTCTCTGAGGAAGGTGATGGAAATCTCAGTCAGTTTAGTTGCTCAGTCGTGTCCGACTCTTTGCCACCCCATGGACTGCAGCATGCCAAGCCTCCCTGTCCATCACCAACTCCCGGAGCTTGCTCAAACTCACGTCCATTGAGTTGGTGATGCCATCCAACCATCTCATCCTCTGTCACCCCCTTCTCCTCCTGCTTTCAATCTTTCCCAGCATCAAGGTCTTTTCCAATGAGTCAATTCTTTGCATCAGGTGACCAAAGTATTGGAGTTTCAGCTTCAACATCAGTCCTTCCAATGAATATTCAGGACTGATTTCCTTTAGGATTGACTGGTTGGATCTCCTTGCAGTCCAAGGGACTCTCAAGAGGCTTCTGCAAACCACAGTTCAGAAGCATCAGTTCTTCAGTGCTCAGCTTTCTTTATAGTCCAGCTCTCACATCCATGGAAGTCTGGATTCATTTAAAAGGGATTAATTTCCTCAAGACCCAGTGAACAGGAAGCAGTGTTGGTAGTGTGTCAGCTGTGTTTCCACAGAGTAGGAAGGGGCCACAGAATCTGTGCTGGTGGTCAGTGGTACTCTCTTTCCCACACCCCCATCCCTGGATCCCACATCCACATCCTTGGATCGCCAGTATCATCAGTAGATGAGGTTTCTGGCTGTTGTGCTGGGCAGGGTTTTCACGGACAGAGTAAGTTTGCTGAGGAAGGACGGAGTTCTCAGGGCAGCTAGTTATATGTAATAACATAGTCCATAGCAGAAATGCTCTACTTTCAAATGAGCCCAAAGGCTTCATTTGACCAATCTCCGCTTTGTTGGACACCAAGGAAGATAAAACCTTTAACACCAGCACAGGTCATTGTGTGAGTTTGACTTCTAGGTGAGGTTTGAAACCTTTGCAAAGTATTGGGGATTTAAGGTGAGCTCATTCCAGCGTGGAGGATGATAAAGAAGCTTAGTAGCATGGGCAGTGATGGCAAACTCCCCACTCACTCCTGCCCACCTTGGTGCTGTCCCCAGACGTATATCTCTGTGCATGGGCCAAAGTTTCCACGGGCAGGTCAGGATGACGGCATCCACGTTACACAGGAAGGATCCTGTGGTTCCCATTCAGCGGAAAAGAATGCCTGAACGAATGTTTTCCTGGTGACTCTCCTGGTCTCTTCTTTAGATTATCAAGGGAATGCATTTGCCCTGTCCTTTCTTGGAGAAACAGGACTGTGGGAAAGTCTGAAACAGAATCACTTCAGATTTGGGGTACTATCCAAACATCTTGATGAGAAAAGCCAGGCCAGGGTTCTGTCCTGATGGGCCCAGGGGCATCAGGCTGAGCAGATAAGCTGGAGTCAAGCAGAGACTGAGAAATACGGACCAAGGAGATTGAGCAAAAAGTATAAGACATGCGGAAAGTCAGGCAACAAATGTTTCACCAAGGAGAGAGCAGGCAGCTGATTCAAATATAGCTGATATGTCAAGAAAACTGAGAGCTGAGAGTTTTCCATTGAGTTTAGCAATTTGGAGGTCGTTGCTGAACTTGAGAAGAGTAATTCTGGTGAAGTAGTAGGGGTAAAAGATGACCATGGCAAGTTAAGAGAAAATAGAAGATAAATGAGAGATAGCAAGTATAGAATACTCAAAAAGTTTCGCTGCAAAAATGAGCAGAGAAATGGAGTGGTAGCTAGAGAGGAAAATTTTTTTTATGGTGGGGCAAACAATAGTATTAAATTAAAAGACACTTTAAAAATAAAAGAATATTAAAAGACAAAATTAAAAGATGCTTGCTCCTTGGGAGGAAAGCTATGACAAACCTAGACAGTGTATTAAAAAGCAGAGGCATCACTTTGCCAACAAAAGTCTGTACAGTCAAAGCTATGGTTTTTCTACTAGTCATGTGTGGATGTGAGAGCTGGACCATAAAGAAGGCTGAGCACTGAAGAATTGATATTTTCAAAGTGTGGTGCTGGAGAAGACTCTTGAGAGTCCCATGGACAGTAAGGAGATCCAACCAGTCCATCTCAAAGGAAATCAACCCTGAATATTCATTGGAAAGGCTGACACTGAAGCTGAAGCTCCGATACTTTGGCCACCTGATACGAAGAGCCAACTCTTTGGAAAAGACCCTGATGCTGGGAAGGACTGAAGGCAGGAGATGGAGACGACAGAAGGTGAGATTGTTGGATGGTATCACCGACTCAATGAACATGGGTTTGGGACAATTCTGGGAGATGGGGAAGGAGAGGGAGGCCTGGTGTGCTTCAGTTCATTGGGTCGAAAAGAGTTGGACACAACTGAACAAGAACAAAAAGATAGCTTATCTGTATACTGATGAGAAGGATCCAGTAAGGAGGGAAGACTGAAATTCAAAGCAGTGCATTAATTGCTGGAGCAACCTCCTAAAACAGGTGAGAAGGAACAGAATCTAATGCCAGGGTGGCAGGGAAGGCTTTAAATAGGAATATAGGTTGTTCCTTAATTCTGCAATAACAGGAAGAAAGACACAGGGAAGGTGGGAGGGGGGAGGTCAGGGGAGCCCAGGCAGTCTTCTCAATTCCTTCAATTTTTCCAGTGTGACAGGAGGCAAGATCGTCGGCTGTGTGTGAGGATGAAGAAGGAGAAGTTGAAAAGAGAGAAGTCTTTCGAAAGAGTGGGAAATGAGTGGACAGGAGAAATTGGTATGTTTACCGGAAGTAGATTTTCTGAGTGGCACCTGAAACTCATCATGAATTTCACATGAGACTGGTCAGGAGGTCTGTGTGTTTTCCTCCAGCCCCACTGAGCTGCCTGGTGCAGGTGTGGGGTTGGTAGACTGGAGTTGAACCCAGGTTTGGCTTTGGTCCAGTAAGTACTAAAGAGTGAGAGAGAGGCACAAAGGAGCTTAGAACAGATTCAAGGGAGGAGGGGGTAGGGGGATGAGTCTCCTGACTGCCTAAGGAATTTAAACAGGGTAAGGAGAACATGATGGAGAATGGAGAGAGAGAGGTGATGTGAAGTGTAGGTCTCACTGGGTTAAGGTAAAGGAAGGGAGTGAACTGGAAAGACAGAAGGAGTTGGTTGGGGAGAAGGTTACTTAAAGTTAAGATTGTGAGGGAGTGGTGCAAGATCTGTCTAGAACTGGGACCAGTGCGGTAGCCACTAGCAATGTGTGACTCATCCAAACTGAGATGAGTTACGGTAAAGTTACGGATGAGTTACGGTAAAGCACTTACGGTAAAGTTCATACCAAATTCCCAAGACTTAGTGCCAAAGACAATGACATATTTTATCGATAATTTAAAGATACTGATTATATATTAAAATGATAATATTTTGGATATATTGAATTCAGTTCAGTTCAGTAGCTCAGTTGTGTCCGACTCTTTCTGACCACACAGACTGCAGCATGCCAGGCCTCCCTGTCTATTACCAGCTCCCGGAGCTTGCACAAATTCATATCCATCGAGCTGGTGATGCCATCCAACCATCTCATCCTCTATCGTCCCCTTCTCCTCCTACCTTCAAGCTTTCCCAGCATCAGGGTCTTGTCCAAAGAGTCGGCTCTTTGCATCAGGTGGCCAGAGTATTGGAGTTTCAGCTTCAGCATCAGTCCTTCCAGTGAATATTCAGGACTAATTTCCTTTAGGATTGACTGGTTGGATCTTCTTGCAGTCCAAGGGACTCTCAAGAGTCTTCTCCAACACCACAGTTCAAAACCATCAATGCTTCGTGCTCAGCTTTTTTTATAGTCCAGCTCTCACATCCACACATGACTTAAACTATTCTACTAAAATTCATAGTGTCTTTTAAAATTACATAGGGGGCTCCCCGGTAAAGAATCTACCTACAATGCAGGAGACCCAGGTTCAATCCCTGGGTCAGGAAGATCCCCTGGAAGAGGGCATGGCAACCCACTCCAGTATTCTGGCCTGGAGAATTTCATGGATGGAGGAGCCTGATGGGCTACAGTCCATGGGGTGGCAAAGAGTCAGACACAACTGAGTGCCTTTCACTTCATATGGGGCTCACACCATATTTCTACTGGTCATCATTGGTTGAGGTATCACCAGATTTCAGTGATGATTTCATGTCCTAAATAGCCCTCTAATGTATCCACCTTGTCCATCTCCACCAACCTGCCCATTGCACCTAGAGTTCTACTGTAGCCTCCGAACTGGCCTGTCCACATCTGCACTGGACCTTTCTGTTATTTTCCACATTGTCCCAAGATATCCAGCCTTGGGAGGTTTTCAAAGCTCTCCAACATTTTCATGCCATTCTTTTCAACCTGAAACTCTGCAGCAGTGTCTCACTCTTCTCAGAAGACAGAATCCTTCAGGCTGACCCGTTTCTCTGCCCAGGCAGCCACCCCTCCGGCTCTCTGGCAGCGCATGCTTGTACCTCATTCTCAGACACCCGGTCGCACTTGCCTCCTCGGTGTAAGCACAGGGCAGGTTGTGCTTACAGCCATCAAGGGGCTCTCGGGTGCTGCCCCTGCCCCTCTGTCTGGCCAGCTCCTCCTTATCGTGCAGATAGCAGCTTGGACATCCCTTCCCTGAGCTTCCCAAACCGTGACCCGTGTCCCAGTTGTGTGCTCTATCACGGGCATCATCTATCTTTCCCCTGAGGGCCTTGGCAGTTTTACATTTTGCTTGTGATTATTTGGTTAACATCTCCTCTGGTCAGCTCCCCAAGGGCACGGACCCTTCATGAGAGCTTACGATCACATTCTGGTTTTGCTCAGTATTCTATCTCCAGCACCTAACAAAGTGTCCCATACATAGTAGATCCTCAATAAGTACTTGCTGAGCAAACACGTGAATGACCCAAGATGTTCTAAAAAGCCTTTAAAGAAAGTGAAGTCGCTCTTTGCGACACCATGGACTGTAGCCTGCGAGGCTCCTCTGCCCATGGGATTTTCCAAGGAAGGGTACTGGAGTGGGTTGCCATTTCCTTCTCCAAAAAAGCCTTTAAACGTTACTAAATGCAGGGTCTCCCTTGATCTAGTATTAGATTTCAATGGTTCTTGAACTCTGTTTCAGTCAGAAAATGTATATGAGGTCCTGGCTTGGTGGTAGGCAGTCTGCCAGACCCCCTAAGCTGCTGAGACTGAGTTGGTTGCTCCGTGGCATGAATGTCTTCTGGAAGCATCTCACACTTGGGCGACAAAGGCCTGTCTCCAGCTTTCTCAACCATGTTGGGAAGCTTTGGCAGGAAGCCATCTGCTGTTCTAGGTGGATCTCCTTCCCTTTTTTTTCCTGAAACTGAGGGTCCTTTTGGCACACTCAGCACATGTCTGGATGACAAGGGCAGTAACAACTAAATGGGNAAAGGCCTGTCTCCAGCTTTCTCAACCATGTTGGGAAGCTTTGGCAGGAAGCCATCTGCTGTTCTAGGTGGATCTCCTTCCCTTTTTTTTCCTGAAACTGAGGGTCCTTTTGGCACACTCAGCACATGTCTGGATGACAAGGGCAGTAACAACTAAATGGGTGGCAAGAAGATGCCTGAGGAAGCTCAGAGGGTTGGCTCAAGGGCACTCACTTCCCGTGTCGGCCTGGTGGGTTTCTTTACATTAGGACCACCGTGTTAAAGGGAGTGCGGCCAGGTGGCGGAGCCACTGGAGAAAGCTGAGGACTTCTCGGCTCAAGCAGCTAGGTCGTCTGTCTATATTTAACCTTCCCACTCACTGACATGTTTACTTCCTGTAATGACTTCGTCAGCTATTTTCAGTGATAAACAATCGAGCTGCTCACCATGGCTCTCTCTGAATGTTGGCTCTCCCTGGGTTCTCGGTGCCAGCAACCTGCCTGTGCTGCTGTGGGTGCCCTGGGTCTCTTTTCCTGTCTGCCCTTCCCAGCTCCCTCAGGTGCTGACTCTTCGCCATCTGACCATCTGCTTTGCTCTGCCCCCCACAACCACCACATATTTCTGGCTGGCTGATGCTTGCAGTCTCTGGGTGCCCATCTGGCTCAGACCTGGGGATGTATGGAGACTTCCATGCCTCCTCTGACCTCTGTTCCCTAAACACCCTGTGCAGGCTTGACTCCCCTGGTCCTGGAGTCCTCCCTGCTGCTCAGACCTGGAGGGATAATAATAACAATGAGGGTTAAACAGTGAGGTGGTCACTCAGCTATTGCAATTGGTGTAGCCACGTGAAGCCGGCGTGAATGGGTGGGTGAACATTTTGTAATCTAATCTAAACCCTTGATTATGCTAAAATATCTACTTAAGCGTTTCTCCTCTAAATGAAGAATGCCTTGAAGGAAGGGACTGGGCTTATTTATCTTTATATCTTGTTTCCTGTAATAAAGATGTTATTGGCAAATGTTGGTTGAACTGAGGTTGGGGAATGGAAGAGAAAAGTGCACGAGGCCGATGTTGTGATGTCCTGAAGAAAGAAGGAAAAGCTGGGTATTTGTGGTTTTAAGTTCATCCCTTTTGCGGCGGAGGTCGGGGTAGGCTAGGGGATGTGGGGTGTGGGTGCCCCTGGGCACAGTTTCTGGGGGCTTCACCCTCCCCCATCCTCACTCCCACCCTACCCTCTATCATGCCTGAAGCCCCACCGATGACGGATTCTTTTGTCCTGACAAGCAAATGCAAGTGGGACCAAGGGAGGAGTACTTTTGGGAGGAAGTGGGAAAGCTGCTGACCACAGTTCCCAGTATTCAGTGGGAGGAAACACTAAGACATAAGCAAAAAGAGGTGATGGCTCTGTCGCTTCTCTTCTTTCCCTTCCTTTTTGAAAATGATGAAAGTAATTCTTGTGCATGGAGAAAAGGACAGTTACAAACACCTTCTTTATTGTTTAGTCACTCAGTTGTGTCCATCTCTTTTCTGACCCCATGGACTGTAGCCCACCAGCTCCTCTGTCCATGGGACTCTCCAGGCAAGAATGCTGCAGTCGATTGCCATTTCCTTCTCCAGGGGATCTTCCCTACCCAGGGATCAAACCCAAGTCTCCTGCTTGGCAGGGGCTTCCCTGGTGGCTCATACGGTAAAGAATCTGAATGCAATGTGGGAGACCTGGGTTTGATATGCTATTATATGCTATTATATAAATGTATCATACAAATATATATGTATATATGATATAAATCATACAAATATATACATATCTCACATATACATAACATGTGTGTATAAACACACGCAGATGGACAGATTGGCAGACAGATACAATTTCATGGAAGAAGAAAATGGTGGCTCAGAGAAGTGGAGGATGGAGTTGGAGGCTGACCTGAAGAGGTTGTCCATGTACCAGGCTGGGGCTCCCCAGGGAGCAAGTGATGTACTGCAAGGGTGTAAGCAGGGAGCAGGGGTGTATTCAAATAATTATATGCTTGTATTGCAAAAAAATTTTTGCAGTTTAGGAGGTGGGAAATCTAACATCCAGCTGGACTCAGTTTCCTTAACTGAAAAATGGGATAGTAAGGTACATTCCTCCCAGGTTTCTTGTGAAGATTACGTGGGGTAACAGGTGTTGCGCCTAGCACCCCTCCTAAACCTTATCTCGGTGTGTGCTACTGTTGCGGTTGTTACGGTGGTTGCTGTTCTTGCAGGCCTAACACAATGCTCAGCACATGCTTGAGCCTCTGTCCATCTGCAGTCCACATACAGTAAGAACCTTGTGACTGCATTTCTCTCTTCGCTTCGGAATTTCTTTTTTTTTTTTTTTTATTGTCCTTATCTCTTTTCTTTTTTTTTTTTTTCTTTACTGCTTATAGAAAGTGAAGTGAAGTTTCTCAGTCATGTCTGACTCTTGGCGACCCTATGGGCTGTGGCCCACCAGGCTCCTCTGTCCATGGGATTCTCCAGGCAAGAACACTAGAGTGGGTTGTTCTTACTTTATGTTGTGAGACCTTGAAGAAAACTTTCTGGCACCTGATGGATATACATCCTTGGAGGTGTGTGGAGATATTTTAGATAGCAAAGGTGCCTGCCCATTTTCTTACTTCCTCTCTCTTGCCTGGCTCCAAGCTGTTGGAAATGATTAGGTGGGAACATCTACTTACTTTCCAAAGGAAGGACTGTTGTTGAAGCTGAAGCTGCAATACTTTGGCCATTTGATGTGAAGACCTGACTCTGGAAAAGACTCTGATGCTGGGAAAGATTGAAAGCAGGAGGAGGAGGGGGTGTTGGAGGAGGAGATGGTTGGATAGCATCACTGACTCAGTGGCATGAATTGGAGCAAACTCTGGGAGACAGTGAAGGACAGGGGAGCCTGGTGCCTTGCAGTCCATGGGGTTGCAAAGAGTTGGACACAACTTATGACTGGACAACAACAACATCTACTTACTCACTACACTGTTAGACATGCTACTGGAGGAGATGAATTAGAACTCCTTACTTAAGAAAAATACCTAAGACTCATTAGTATTGCTCCTACTCACTGTGTACATTTTATTTATTTAGGTCGTGTGCATTTTAAAAGCATTGACCTTGCAGCTCCATGTGAGACATCCTGACCTGGTGAGTCTGTCCTCCTGAGATACTCTGTGTCCTCCTTGTATTTAGAATGCCAGGCTTAAAACTCTTAGCTTTAATATTCTGCATCCCGAATGCTCTTAGTTGTCAGTAAAACTGAGCCTGCCTACGCACTCTTCTATTCTTGATTTATAAATAGGTTCAGCTGCCTAACAATTAAATAGACTATATTTTGCAACACACACATTCCTTAAGGAGATAGAGGGCAGATGGCTTTTACTCTTATGATGCTATCTGGAAACCATCCTCCTAACTTTCCTAAGTGCGTATGTTTTGAAAGATTGGCAAGGAGACTTTTGCTCTCACAGGAAGTCTAGTATCAGATTTCTAGCAAATCTTCACAGGGACAGGCCAGGACCAGCATGTCAGAGAAGGTCTGCGCTGCACGCTTATATTATACATGGCTACACATGCTTGTCAGAGAAGGCAATGGCACCCCACTCCAGTGTTCTTGCCTGGAGAATCCCAGGGACGGAGGAGCCTGGTAGGCTGCNTAGCAAATCTTCACAGGGACAGGCCAGGACCAGCATGTCAGAGAAGGTCTGCGCTGCACGCTTATATTATACATGGCTACACATGCTTGTCAGAGAAGGCAATGGCACCCCACTCCAGTGTTCTTGCCTGGAGAATCCCAGGGACGGAGGAGCCTGGTAGGCTGCTGTCTATGGGGTCACACAGAGTCGGATACCACTGAAGGGACTTAGCAGCAGCAGCAGCAACACATGCTTGTGGCTGTGAGGAATGCCAGTGACAAAGGCAATAAGACTCCAGAGAAAAGAAAGCTCAGTGGGATCTGAGGAGACAAAGATGTAGTCCTTAGGTAGAATCAAATATTTGATAAGATTGAAGGAAGGTGAAGGCATGCACATACCAAGGCCCATGAGAGATGTACCTGGCAACCTGGAAGGGGACCTCTGGGGGAAATGGTGTTAACGTAACCTGTCAGAACTGGGACTTGAATAATACTGGGTATTATACAGCACTTTCAGATATGATATTTATTTTTCCATATAATGGGCTTCCCCGGTGGTTCAGACAGTAAAGAATCTGCCTGCAGTGCAGGAGACCCCTGCACCTGGGTCAGGTAGATCCCCTGGAGAAGGGAATGACAACCTACTCCAGTATGGAGAATTCTCCAGCCTGGAGAATTCCATGGACAATCCATAGGGTCTCAGTTGGATATGACAGAACNCCTTCAAAGCCCGGGTAAGGGGCTGGAGAGCAGGGGAGGCAGGCCAGGGAGGAAGGGCGCAGGGCTGGAGCTCCACAGCCTCCTCTAAGGCACTTCTCTTCCCTCCCCCTCCCTTCGCAGGTGTCATCCGGATATGTACCCCCGCCGGTCACCACTCCATTCATTTCCAAGTCCAGTACTAAGCCTGCTACTGGGGGCACAGCACCCCTGCCTCCCTGGAAGTCCCCTTCTAGCTCCCAGCCTGTGTCCCAGGCTCAACCTCAGAGCCAGACACAGTTCCATGTCCAGTCCCAGCCCCAGGCCAAACCCCAGGCCCCTCCTCAGCCTGTGCCTTTGGCCACCACCCAGCCTCGGGGGCCCCTAGCCCCATCTCCAGCCCCTAAGTTTTCTCCGGTGACTCCCAAGTTTACCCCTGTGGCTTCCAAGTTCAGCCCTGGAGCCCCAGGTGGATCTGGGTCCCAGCCCCATCAGAAGCTGGGGACCCCTGAAGCTCCCTCTTCCACTGGCAGAGGCTCCCCTCAGCCCCCCAGCTTTACCTATGCTCAGCAGAAGGAGAAGCCCCAAGTGCAGGAGAAGCAGCACCCAGTGCCCCCACCGACTCAAAACCAAAACCAGGTGAGGGATGCAGGGAGACTGGGCTGATTCCCCAGGGGCTGGAGACCGGCAGGCAGGAAGTCGGGGCTGAGTCCTGGGGGCTGGAGGCTGGGCTAAATCCAGGATCCTGAGCCTGAGTGGGGTGTGGGGTGGTGGGGTCGTTTTCAGCCTCTAAGGTTGGATGTGGAGAAAGTGCTTCTGAGGGGAGAGCCGGGCAGGGTCTGAGGCTGGGTGGGGCCTGCCTGGGAGGGAGGTGAGCAGCACAGACGCTTGAGTTAGGGGGAGGATTTGGTGCGCCTTTCCCTTTGCCCTGCCCCAGAAAGGTAAAGAGAAGGATGAGATCATCAGGAGTCCAACTTCAGATCTTCCCCTTTCTTGGATTCTTGAGTTAATCCCTGCTCTTCCACGCACTTTCCCTGCCCGAGGGCCCATCTGGTGATAAGAGCCACTGGCAATAAACGTTGGTAAACACTGGCTGAGGCAGCCAGCGACTGCTCAGTGCCAGGCACTGTGCCCTGTACTTGGGAGGGAAGAGACCTCAGAGAGCTGGAGCCGAGGGGAGTCAGTGGACCTGTAACAATTCCTCGCTCCCAAGACCCCAGGCAAGTTAGGTGAACTTGGAGCCTCGGTTCCCTATCTGCCTTCACAACGGCGATGAGGCTTACTTGAGCCAGAGCTGATGCTGGGGGTCTGCGCTGAGCACGTGAATGCTAAAGGTAGAAGAGTTATCAGTTCTGTGTGACCATTCACGCCTTGCAGTTCAGGAGACTGATCTTCTGGGTTTAAGGGATCTTGCCAGATACCTGGTCCAAACAACCGTGGAATTAACTGACAGCGTGGATTTCTGTGTGTGTGTGTGTGTGTGTGTGTGTGTGTGTGTGTGTGTGTGTGCAGGGCAAGAGATGCCAAGTGCCAATGAGTTTTGCAGAATTTGGTTGTTACAGGAACTCCAAACAGGGAGCCAGTGTGGAGGCTGGCACGTTAGGAAAAGGCATCAGGGTGCTGGTGTGCCTTTAATGATGGTGGGATTTAAGAATCCAGAGAGGAGAGGGAAGGGCATTCTAGTGGGAACCGCATGAGCAAAACTCAAGGGCACAGATACACCTGGGGTGTCTGGAGGACAGAAAGTGGAAGGCCCCTGGGGGGAAATTGTAGAGCTGTACTTAGAGAGGTGGGTGGGGACTTGGGGGGTGCCAGCAGAGATGAAATAGTGCACCCAGGAAGCCTGGGGGTCCTGGAGAGGCAGGAGTGTTGTCTGAGTAGAGGTGTGGCTGCGTCCGCAGGTTTTGCGGAAAGTTTTTCCAGCAGAGGTGTGGACTAGATGCAGGAGGTCAGTGATGCATGGGGGTGCACTCCTGGGTGATGGTAACATTGGCAGCAATGAAAAATATGGCCCAGATCAGAGAGCTCTTACAAAGGAAGCACCTCCAGGCTTACTAGCTGATAAGGAGTTGGAAGAGGATGGGAGAGAAGTAAAAGGAGAAAAAAAAAAAAAGCCCGGATGTGTTGGGGAATGACAGCATTGCTGACAAAATAGAGAAGTCCAGAAGGGGAAATGGTGTGGACGGGAAGGGGAGGGTCCGGCTGTCAGTATGTTGAGCAACGGGTTCCAGGAGGATCTTTCAGCTAGAACTGTCATTCAGTCAGAAATGGGGGAACGGGTGGCTGGAGAGGGCCGGAGTGAGATGTGTGAGAGCGTGGCGGTCGTGTGGGCAGTCATGTGTGGTGGTAACTGCAGCCCAGGGGCCGCTCACACAAGGCTGGAAAGAAACCTGGGTTTTAATCCTATGCGCCTGGGAAGAGCGGGAAGAAGGGCAGAAGGAGGAGGAGAGTCAAGAGTCAGGGTGGCATCTCCGAAAGAGAATGGTGGCCGAGGAGCCCCATTGCTGGGGCTCCGAGGGGGATGAGGGCTAAAGTAAGGCCAGGGATTGGACGATTCAGGATTCAGAAGCTGTGTCCTTTTGAGGGGCAGTGAAGGAGTGAGTGGGTGGTGAGAAACTTGACAGTTTCTCAAGTAGCCTGTTTTTAGAGGTTGGCAGGGAAACACCAAGGGAAGACGTGTGTGTGTGTGCACACGTGTGCGTGTGTGTGTGTAGGGTTGATATTGGGGGAGGAAGGCTCAGGTGTGTGTGTGTGAACCAGGAGGAAGAAGCCTATGGAAGAAACGGGTTGGGGTCCCTGAGAGCTGGGCGCACTGTTGGTGCCAGTTCCACCCTCGGGGCATTTCCAGCCCAGAGACCTTGGATGGAGCGGCCTCAAGCAGGCTTTTGTGATGAGGGAGCTCGGGCTGGCTGGCTTCCAGCTCCTGGGTCACGTAGGAGGTGAGGTCATCTGAGAGCGAGGGGGCAAGGCCGCGGGCGGCTGGAGGTGATGGAAAGGTTTGGAACAGCTGCTCTGGGGCAGGCGAGACTGGGAACCCGCAGCAGCCAAATACCAGCCAGCTGCGCCTGGATGGAGGGTGCGGAGGGCCCCGCAGTGTTTGGTGAACTCCCTCTGCAGTCATCTCCCCACCTACTTTCTGCAGCTGGGAGGCAGAAACAGGAAGCGGGCGGTGGCGTGGGCCCAGGGTTGATTGAGATCGGACTAGATAAGCAACGGTAGCCGACTGGTGGCAAGGGTGGCTGTGAGAGCCTTGTGGAAATCAATGGTCAAGGGAACCAGGCCTGCGGGGAGGCCAGACGGAAGGAGCTGATGCAGAAGGCATGTGGGAGAAAGTTGGGAATCAGAGGCGCCAAGGCGTTTCCGAGCAGGTTCCTTTAGGAGGTGAGAATGGGAAACAGGGAGGAAGTGATGGTTGGGAGGTGGAGCCCAGGGTCTTGGAGGTGGCGCCCAGGGTCTTGGAGGTGGCAACCAGTAAATCTCAGGTCCAAGGGGTCCCACCGTGGAAGGTGACTGAGCTGGAGGGATGTTTGGAACTGTTGGAGTTAAGAGGCATGAGTGCCGTGCATGTCGAACCTGGGACGTCGGTACTGGCAGGCAGAGAGGGGGAAACAGCGGCTGGATTGTGTCGTGGAGGAGCATGGATACCCAAGGGGAGCTGATATTCCAAAGAATGGAAGAGGCATCTAAGTGGCACCAGAGAGCAAGGGCTGGCTGTATCCTCTTCCTCTATCCCCAAGATGCTGGGAGGGGAAGACTGGGAGCAGAAAAGGTGAAGCTTACGTAGAAGAAAGGGCATGCAGGAGCCTCCCATGGTCAGTTAAAGACAGGAGGCCAGGGGAAGTGGCTGAGAGCTGGGACGTCTATAGCGGATGCAGCTCTTGATGCAGACAGGCGTGAGCATGGTGGAGCCAGGGCTGCGGGCAGGGTGACCGTGGGAAGAGGGAACTGGGTGGCTTTGAAGTTCCCCGTGTTAGGGCCTGAAGGCGTTGGCAGGTAGCGCGTTCAGTGGTGGGGCCACAGTCCTGGGTGGACTTAGCAGTGGAGACCAACGCAGCATTCCTGGGGGACCATGTCATGGAGATGCTGCTACAGGTCGGACAGCCACTGTGGGGCCTCCTCCCGGGATGTCTCAGGGTTACTGGCACTGCTGACCCCCCAACTTCACCCCACCCCTAATCTGCAGCTGTCTCAGGACGCCCCTGAACAGGAGGGGCAGGCTGGCTGGAGAGGGGCCACTGGAGAGTGGCTCTTCTATGAAGCCGTCAGCCAGGTGGTCCAGGAACGCCCCTCGAGGGAGGGACCCTGGGGCATCTGCGTGGGAGCTGGGCGCTGGGGTCTAACCTGACTCCCGCTGTGTTGTACCCTCACGCTGACAGGGGCTGCTGGGCAGCCGGCGGGACGGGTAGGTGTGTGTGCGTGGGCCTCACGCGCCACCACGCGCCGGTCTCTCCGTGGGGCCGTGTCCCAGCATGCTCTGTGGCGTTGACGCGTGGCCTGGTGTGCTTGGTGCTTCCGTGACCTGAGCTGCTGTGTGGCTGGCCTCCGTCCGCTCAGTTGTTCCGGCCTGTCTGTGTCTTCGGGCAAAGCGGGTGGCAGGGTCATCCTCTTCCCCTGATTTGTGTGGTGCTGGGGGGGGGGGTGGGGAGGGAGGTTGAGGAGCTTTTGGGGGTCCCACCAACCTGAGCATCTGGAAAACAGGAGACGGGGCAGGGGGTGGAATCCGTCCTTTTCGGGGAGAAAGCAGAGAAGCCAGTTGGGGTGGGTTCTCGGAGGGCGGGGCCCCTTGAGAGGGAGAAGGGGCATGAAGAGCGTGTTGGGATTTCAGGTGCGCCCCGCTGGGGCCCCGGGGCCTCTGACCCTGAAAGAGGTGGAGGAACTGGAGCAGCTGACGCAGAAGCTGATGCAGGACATGGAGCACCCTCAGAGGCAGAGCGTGCCAGTCAGTGCTGGTGAGAGCCCACCGCCCCGCCCGAGCGACAGCCCCGCCTGTTCTGGGCCGTCTCCAGGCCCGCGGCTCCAGGCCCTGTCTGTCTGATGCCAGCTGACCCCTCGCGAGCCCTTTTTTTTCTTTTGCCATTTCTCCTGTTTCATCTCCATCCTCTCCGGCCTTCCCAGAGTCCTGTGGCCGGTGTCACCAGCCCCTGGCACGCTCACAGCCCGCGGTGCGCGCTCTGGGGCAGCTCTTCCACATCACCTGCTTCACCTGCCACCAGTGTGAGCAGCAGCTCCAAGGCCAGCAGTTCTACAGCCTGGAGGGGGCTCCGTACTGTGAGGGCTGCTACACCGTGAGTCCCCGGGTCGGGGCTGGGGGAGGGGCTCAGCCAAGGTTGGGGCGGGCACAGGGCAGACAGCTAGCCCTGGGGTGCCGGTTCCCTGCCCACCTCCAGCTGCTGCCCACCCCCTCCGCAGGACACCCTGGAGAAGTGCAGCACCTGTGGGCAGCCGATCACTGACCGCATGCTGAGAGCCACAGGCAAGGCCTACCATCCGCACTGCTTCACCTGTGTGGTCTGCGCCTGCCCCCTGGAGGGCACCTCCTTCATTGTGGACCAAGCCAACAGGCCCCACTGCGTCCCCGACTACCACAAGTGAGGACCCCCAGCCCACCTCGGGCCCTTCTCTGGGTGCCAGCAGTGGTTTGTCTGGGAGCCAGGCTGTCCCCGACCCCAAGACTGCTCTTCAATCTCCGGGGCTTGCTTGCTTGCTGTCCCCACCTCCTGTCTATGGATAGCAGGAACCGGTTCACCTGGACTTGGCTGTCCAGTGGCCTTTGGCCTTCCCGCTCGTCCCCTTCCCCAGCCCAGGGCTCTTTCTCTGAGGTTTCTTTCGGGTGTGGTCTTGCGTTCAGCTCTGGGCCCGAGTGACTTCATTTCACATGCAGGCTGCATTCTGCCTTTGGAGATCAGCTGTTTGAAGCTCGGGGTTTCCCCTTAGAAACAGTGTTTACAAGGTAGCTGCTTTCTGAGGCCAGCGACAAGGTTCCATGATGGAACCAAAGGACGGGAAAGCTGCAAGCTCGGAACCCCACCTCCGAGTGTGAGTGGGGTGTAGGTTTCCAGGGCTCCGTATCCCTCTGTGCCCCACCCCCCCCCAACCAGGAACTGGGCCAAGGAAGGCCCGCATGTGACGGCAGTTAGCGAGGGTCGGGGTCTGGGTTGGGATACCAGATATGGGGTCCTCTGAGAGTGCTTTGGGCAGGGGCTGCAGTGCGCGTGGTGGGGGTGGGGAAGGACTTGGCAGCAGTTCCTGGGGAGAGGTGGGACGTTCAGATGAGCAGCCAGCCTTCAGCCTTTCTTTTGAGCCTCCTCCACCGAGGCTTGTGGGGCAAGATGTAAAAAGCAGCCTGCCGTCTCACTTCCCTGTGCTTGGGCGGGGGTCAGCGCCTGGCGCCCCGTCCTGACGCACACCGGCTTTCCGCCCCGCAGGCAATACGCCCCCCGATGCTCTGTGTGTGCGGAGCCCATCATGCCGGAGCCTGGGCGCGAGGAGACCGTGCGCGTGGTCGCCCTGGACAAGAACTTCCACATGAAGTGCTACAAGTGCGAGGTCGGCTGCACCCCCCGCCCCGAGCCCCTCCGGGATGGGAGGTTGGGACGCTGCTCACGGGTCAGGCAGTGGACGGTGCTGGCTTGCAGGACCCAGGTGCTGCAGTTTTGAGGGTGGGCAGTGGAGGCGCCCACACCCGCCCCGCGGCCCACACCCGCCCCGCGAAGATATATCTTTGGCTTCAGGATGGCGGTGTGGGCTTCTCCGTGAGGTCATTGACTGATACAGCAAGGAGAGGGGGCCGACCCACGGGGAGGGAAGGGTGCAGCTTTGTCATGGGAGGTTGGGAGTCTCTGCAACATTAAAGGAGTCAGAAGAGTGGTGAGGCAGGCGGGAGATGCCCCACTGGAAGCAACCACTGCCCATCTTGGGGGAGAGTCCTCGGGCACAGAACTGTGGGTGAGAGAGGTGGGGATAGGAGTTGGGGGCGGCTATGGCTGGGCCGATGCAGAGAGAACAGGGCTGAGCCTTGAAGTGTCTGGCCTCCCGATGTAAAGATGGAGGTGGGGCGCGTGGGTGGGGGGCCTCCTGGCCAGCGCGCTCTCTTTGCTCCTCCCAGGACTGTGGGAAGCCCCTCTCCATTGAGGCGGATGACAACGGTTGCTTCCCCTTGGATGGCCATGTGCTCTGCCGGAAATGCCACACCGCCAGAGCCTAGACTGAGTGAGGACTGGCCCCCTTCTTGGACGCAAGCCCATTCCCCCATCAGCGGACCGCCCACGTTGAGACCACATCCCCTGCACCCTCCCCACAGTTATTTTTTGACGTCCAGCCCCTCCCTCCATACCAAACCCCACCCGTCTCCCTCGTGCCCTGATCCAGGGCCCCTCCGTGGCCTCCGGGCTGCAGAGTCCCAGCCCTGGGGTCCAGTCCTGCAGGGACCACCCACTACTGTCCAGGTAGCCCCGCCTGGGGGGCACCGGGCTGAGCACCGCTGCCTGCACCGCTGCGCCGACGCCGTTAGCCCGCCCTTGAGCAGCCCCAGCCTCTGCTTGCTAAGGGCCCAGAGACGCCCACACCCAACCTTCTGGAAGGCTGGGCTGGGCTCACCAGCCTGGACATTCCCCTCACCTCCCCTCCAGTCCCAGCCCCTGTGCTGCCAGGTTGTGGCTACAGCTACAAATAAAAGACAGTGTTTTCCAGAAGGCTTAGTAGTTGACTCCTTTGTACCTCCAGCCCTTGAGGATGAGATGGAGGAAATGTTTAATCGCTCAGTCATGTCGACTGACTCTGTGACCCCATGAACTGTAGCCTGCCAGGCTCCTCTGTCAATGGATCTGTCCATGGAATTTGCCAGGCAAGAAGACTGGAGTGGGTAGCCATTTCCTTCTCCAGGGCATATCCCCGATCCAGGGATCGAACCCAGGTCTCCCTCATTGCAGGCAGACTCTTTACCATCTGAGTTGTTGTGTCTGACTCTTTGTGAACCCATGGACTGTAGCCCGCCAGGCTCCTCTGTCCATGAGATTCTCCAGGCAAGAACACTGGAGTGGGTTGCCATGCCCTTCTCCAGGGGGAATCTCCCAGATCCAGGGGTTGAACCCACGTCTCCTTCATTGACAGGTGGATTCTTTACCACTGAGCCACCTGGGAAGCCTGAGATGGAGGAGACAGAGGGATTAAAAAAAAAACACACAAAAACTTGGGGTGACGTTTCTGTTTATTTACAAAAATATATATGTATATGTATATGTATATAATATATATTATGCCCTCCCCCAACTCCCACAATTCACTTTTTTACTTCTACCCAGCCTCCCTTTTTAAAACAAAGAGACTTCAGAGAGCTTCAGAGGCAGTTCCTCGGGAAGCAAGCAGGAGCAGCACCAACGTCCTGTGTCTGGCAGGTCGAGGGACCTGGGTCCCATTCTTGCTCCCTGAGGACAGGGAAGGGGAGGGGAAGGCTCAGTCCTTGAAGCCCTGAATACTGTAAAGAATGCGCTTCTGGTGGCCCGGGAGCGTGATCCCCATCTGCACCAGGTCCCTGTGGGCAAGGAGAGGGGCTGGGTGAGTGCCAGGGCTCATCCCCAGCGGCCCTGCCCTGCCCAGGCCCCCAGGGTCCTCACTCGGCTGTCAGGTCCAGCACGCACTCCATGGTGTCCAGCCCAGCGGAGCGGAAATGCAGGATGTAGCGCTTCATTCGGATGGACTCCAGCCACTCGGCCACACTTCGGTAGGGGATCCCGTCGGAGCCGCTCAAGCTGGGCAGGCGAAGGGTCACCCTGTGGGGCGTGGGGGGGACCCCTTAGTCGCACGCAATGGGAGACGCAGGGCTCTCCTGAAACGGGCTCAGCCTCCATGCCTGTGCGGCCGGCCTGCAAGCCGGGTGTCTGACACAGAGATTATAGAGACTTTGCGGGTTAGCCCGGCCATTGTCTCTGAACCCATTTCCTGGCCTGTTGCCTGGCAACACCCACAGGGCAGGCTGACAGTCGTGCCGCACTGACAGACCTCGGGACAAGAGGCAGTTTTGGAGGTCCAGACAAGGGACCACCGGCCCGCCAGCACTGCAGTGGCCAGCTCTGGGCAACTGCCGGGGGCCGGTTAACACGCGAGGATCAAGTATCCCAGTTGAGAGGAAGCAGGAGGAGGAGAACAGAGGCCCCGGAAGGTGGATGTAGCCTCGCCTTTTCTCCAGGTGGCCCCCGGGAGTTCTGGGAGCAGCCCCCAGCTTGCCACCTCCAACCTTGGCTGTTATTCTTGCGCTCTGACCCCCACAGTACAATGAGTGTTCCTGTTCTGAAGCCAGCTGGGGCCAAAAACCATTAGCAAAGTAAATCTGCTGGGGGGAAAATATCCAACATTCCAGAAAGATTAGCACATGCAGTCTCCAGTGCACGAGGGAGTTGTGCTCCAAAAAGATAGTTTCAAAAGTTGGAACTGAGAGCACGTTTTCTCCCAGAAACAAGGTTATATATGGCGGTCTGATACAGAGGCCAGCACACCAGAGTTGCTTTACCCGATAAAGCATTTGAAGCCGTGCCCGTCTCTCCCATCTCACCCCTGCAACCAGTTGATTCTCTGTGTTCTGGCACTGTTTTTGGTAAAATGCATTTCTGACCATGTCCCTCCCATGGACAGTTTAAAAAAAAATTGGTCAGGATCAAGTCCAAACTTCTCTGCACCCTGCATTAGTTGCAACTGGCACACCCTCAGCTCCCCAACCCTTGCTGTCTACATAACCTGGGAGCCTTCCCAGACCCCACAAGGTTGCCTCTCTCAGTCAGGACACGCATCCCCCCACTGGCTCTTGTGGGTTTCTCTGTCTTCCCTTCCCCATGCTCAGGGACCAAGCCCCCTGGAGCAGGTAGCAGGTTGGCAGCCACTTGCATATACTTCCTCTCTCAGTGTGCTTGCTTCCTGTGCTATGCTTAGTTGCTCAGTCACATCCGACTTTTTGCAACCCTGTGGACTCTAGCCCACCAGGCTCCTCTGTCCATGGGAATTCTCCAGGCAAGAATACTGGAGTGGGTTGCCATGCCCTNGCAGCCACTTGCATATACTTCCTCTCTCAGTGTGCTTGCTTCCTGTGCTATGCTTAGTTGCTCAGTCACATCCGACTTTTTGCAACCCTGTGGACTCTAGCCCACCAGGCTCCTCTGTCCATGGGAATTCTCCAGGCAAGAATACTGGAGTGGGTTGCCATGCCCTCGTCCATGGGATACCCCCAACCCAGGGATCAAACCCAGGTCTCCTGCATTGGCAGGCAGATTCTTTGCCGCTTGAGCCACCAGGGAAACCTCCATCAAACTAGAGCTATCAAGGCTAAGAGACACTGTACCTCCTCCATCAGAGCAGACTCTTCTCAAAAGTGCAGACTGGAATCCTGCCTCTATGCCTGACTCTTGGGAGCTCCACGAGCCCAGCACTCAGTGCATGTGGCTGCTGCCCGTTTCCATTCTCCCAGACCTCTCCTCCCCACCCATGGTGGGTGGTTACCTGGGATCAAAGTTGGCAATGGTTCGAAGGGAGTGAGGGTTGGCGTGCAGATGTTCCAGCTGTGCCTTCAGGCGGTGGAAGGGGGGCCGGCGGGCACGGTCGTAGGCCCAGCAGTTCTTCATGAGCTCATAGAGGGGGGCAGGGCAGTCCACGGGCGGGGGCAGCCGGTACCCATCCTCAATGCTCTTCATCACCTACAGCGAGGAGGAGGGCAGGAAGCTAGCCTGGCAGCCCGGGAGGAATACCTCTGTGCACACAAGATCATTGCCACAGAGCCTCTGAACCCTCTAACCAGAGTGGGCGTGGTCAAGACAACAGGGCAGGAGGTGAAGGGGACCAGAGAGGACAGGAATGCCGATAAAGGGTCAGAAAGGAAAAATCAGGGTATTCGCAGGAAAGGGCCGTGGAGGATTTGGGGAGAGGGCTGGAGGTGTGGGAAGCCCCAGGCTCACCTCCTGGTTGCTCATCTCCCCATAGGGCTTGTCCCCGAAGCTGAGCACCTCCCACATCACAATCCCAAAGCTCCACACGTCGCTGGCCGTGGTGAAGATCCGGTGGGCGAGGGCTTCGGGGGCTGTCCAGCGGATGGGGATCTTCCCTCCCTAACGGGGCGCGTGGGGCAGAAAGCTGAGGAGTCTCAGCACTGGAGGGCATGGGAAGCTCCTATGTCCCCATGACCATGCCTCTTGTGCTCGCTATGTACTGACTGCTGTACGTGCAGCGTGTAGTTGTGGGTGTGACTGTGTATGTGATAGGCATATAAGGCTCTAACCTGGGTTTCATAGGTGCCATCAAAGTTGTCCAGGAGGCGGGTCAGGCCAAAGTCAGACACCTTGCAGCACAGGTTCTGACTCACCAAGATGTTCCTGGCGGCCAGGTCCCGGTGGACATAACTGTGGTCACTGAGGTAGTTCATGCCGGATGCTATGCCCTGCAGCATGGCCACCAGCTGCCCAGGCACTAGCTGGTCCTCCCGCTCCTGCAGCAGGGAGTGGGTGAAGTCAGGGGCTGGGCCGGGTCTCCTCTTCCCAGAACCGGTGTCCACGCCCGAGCAGGGCTCTGTGGCCAGTCCCCTTTCCCAGCTGGTCCTATACCCTCCTCACCCTTAGGAAGGCATCCAAGGCTCCATTCTCCATAAACTCTGTGATGATCATGATGGGTTTTCCTGAGACACAAAGCACACATCACCCCAGCAGCCTCCACCCCTTCTGCACCCAGAACCAGACTTCCTGCCTCTGAGAGCACAGCCACCATCCACTTCCGGTGGTCTCAGCCCTCCCCTCCTACCCTCTCCCCTGGCCCTCCTCTCTCCCCCCTCCCCCTGCCCCTGCAGCCTTCTTGGACCCCACCCCTCATACTCTTTGTGACCNGAGAGCACAGCCACCATCCACTTCCGGTGGTCTCAGCCCTCCCCTCCTACCCTCTCCCCTGGCCCTCCTCTCTCCCCCCTCCCCCTGCCCCTGCAGCCTTCTTGGACCCCACCCCTCATACTCTTTGTGACCACGCCTTCCAGGTGCAGAATGTGCGGGTGGTTGAACTGGCCCATGATAGTCGCCTCTCGAAGGAAGTTCCACCACTGGCCATCGGGAGATGTGTCTTTCAAGGTCTTAATAGCCACAGTCTTGCAATCCTGGCTGGGGAGTCTCAGGGACCCCCGATACACTTCCCCAAACTCTCCTGGGTGGCAAGAAAACAGGGTCACGGCCGGATACACTGTCAGGCTCCCCGGGGGGGACAGGCAGCGACCTCCCCAGTCCTCCAGTTCCCTTTTCTTCTCTGGCCCAGAGGATCAGAAACATGGTGTACCCTCCTCCCCGAGTCAGGGCTTGGCTGTACTTTCCAGGCACGGGGGCCCGGGAATCTGGAACAGGAGGGCAGCTTTGTAAACTATTTAGCACTGCCTCCCCACCTAGCACAGTTCTGGTGCTCAGGAGACACTGGGCAAGGGGGTACTGTGTGGTGGGGCTGCACTGTGGTCACGAAGGGCAGGCTGGTCAGGGTCAGTACGCAAGTGACCGTGGAGGCTGACCACTGCCGCTTCTCTTCCGCAAGCTCCTCCGGTCACAATTCGGCCAGCTTGGCCACATAATCGGCCAAGACACTGCCGAGCTTTGTTCTCTGTTGAGATCCATTTCCCCTGGTGACCCAAGGGATCAGGGCAGCCCAAGGACACTAGGCCCCTGGTGGGGTGGAATGTGGGAGGCCCTGAGTCCCTCCCACATTTGGGAACCCTCTGAGAAGAGCCTGAGCCTGGGCACAGTGACCCACTCTCTTAACAGAGATAATGTGTCTAACACTCTTGATCAGAAATTCCACAATCACAGAGACAGATGGTGCAGGAGGTGGGGGCTGCTCTAGGACACCTGATAAGGGGGTTACAATGCGAACACAGTGGTTTCAGGACACAGGGTTCAACGGGGAGGAGACTCATCTGGGAGCTCCTGGGCCAGAGGAGGGGCCAGCTGGGCTCCGCAGGGAAGGGCTGGAAGGAAGGGGCCTGCTGGCAGCTCTGTGCTTCCACACAGAGGGGACCACAGGGCTCACCTTCCCCTATGACGGTGTCCACAACCAGCCAGGCTGGGTCGAGCTCCTGGGTGAAGTCCAGGGCTCCCTGGGCAGGGTCTTCATACGCCTGGAGGTCGACGTAAGGCTTCAGCCACAGCTTGTCCTCTGCGGGCAGAACAGGGTGGACTCAGCCCAACTCCGGGGGCTCAGGAGTACTGGTTCAGGAGGGGCCAGCAGACCCCAGAGTCCTGGCTCTTCTGACCCCTGAGGAGCCCTGTCCTGGCTGAAATGAAAGACAGTCTCCTCCCTCAGCAACGAAGCCGCCATAGCCCAGTCACTCCTGTGTCTGCGTGCAAAACTCCTGTGTCCTCACCTCCCAGGGACCAGAGCAGCAGGCAGGAAGCCAGACCTGAAACGTGTTCACGGCCTCGAGTGACCCAATCTTCCCAAGGATCCCTGACACTAAGTCTTTGCCTCCCTCCTCCCCACAGCTCACCACTCGGCTCCGGTCACTCACAGCTCATTCACATTCCCAGACAAGCCTGGCTCCTGCCCCGTGACTTGGATGGGCCCCAGACTCCCCCTTTGGTGGGGCACCTAACGAGGTGACCAGCAGGAAGCCCACATGCCTGGAAGGAGCCTTCTCCTCCCTCCCGGCCTCAGCCCACAGACCCGGCCAGGCTGGGCAAGGAAGGCGGCCCAGAGCCTGGGCATTTCCGTACGGTAGCTCTGACAGCTCACAGGTAATTGCACAGAGCCTCTGGGGGACTATTAGTACGGAGTTAATTAACCAAAGTTAATTAAGGAGTGAAAACACCACAGCCCCGGAGACAGCAGAGCCCACTTGTGCCCCCAGAGCTGCGCTAGCAAATCTGGGTCCCTGGGTCCCGTCCTAGGGGCACCTCCCAACACGCATGCTCACACAAATGCGTGCAGACAGGTGCTCCTGGCTCACCTCGGTCCCCATCAGCGGCGCGACCTCGCTGCCTCTGCTGCCTCTGGTGCCGTTGCTGCTGAGCTTTCCTGTCGGGGTGGGGGCCAGGGTCTTCAGGGGCCCAGGACCACCTCAGGGGCCCAAATGCTCTTTACTGAGCCCTCCCCAGAAACAACGGGGTGGGGGGACACAGGAATTTTGGGACTAGGGCTGGGAAGGCTGTTGGGACTGCATTCAGGAGCTTCTCCCTGGGCACAGGGGACCCAGGGCGGGGAGGGGGTTTGGGGGCACAGGAGAAACACCTGGAACGGAAGACCAGCATCCCGAGCAGCAGAGCTACGCCCAGCAGCAGCCCGAAGATGATGGCCACGATCTCGCCTCCAGTCAGGGCCCTGGAAACTGCAGGCACACGGGGTGAAGACGTCGGGGGTGCTTAGGGCCCCCAGGAATGATGGAGGTTAAAAGGGCACATGCAGGGGGGTATGCATTCCCCAACCAGGGAGATGGGCATGGGCGTGGGTGAGAAAGCCTGTGGGAAGGGCCCCATCCAGGGACCATCAGCTTGGGCTGCCAGCCAGTGGACCCTGACCTGAGAGGTTAGGAGACTGGACCGATGCCGGCTGGCAGTATACGGCATTAGGGTGTATGTCCAAGAAGGAGGTGCAGTGTGAGTCTGTATGGAGCTGTCCACCCAGGAAGCTTCTGTGTGGGCATGTGTGTATGTGTGTGTGTGTGTGTGTGTGTGTGTGTGTGTGAGTATACAGGAAGGAGGTCACTAACCGGAAGGGTCTGAGAAGCCTCAAGGGGATGACAGGTGTGTGTGTGTCTGGAACAGAACAGAGAGTAACCCACTGACCTGGTGGGCTGGTCCGAAACTTGTGGTCAGCGGAGAAGGGGCCGGGGCCCAGAGGGGTCACCGTGCGGACTCTGACGATGTACGTGGTGTCAGGCTGCAGTTCCGTCAGCAGGACCCTGGGCTCTAGAACCATCTGGTACCGCTCTTCGTCCTGCAGATGGGGAGGTTCATGTTATCCAGGCCGTGCCACACCAGAGCTGGTGGAGGAGATGGGCAGTCCTGGGAACACGCGGGAGGGGAAGCTGGGGAATGGTCAGGGCAGGGCTCTTGACAGGGTTCTGCCCTGAGACAGCCACAGAGGTCACTGCGGGCCATCTTCTCCCATCCTGCACCCCAGGCTAGGAAATGTCAGGTGCGTCCAGGCACGGACACCGGAGATGTTTAGTCGCATTCTCACCTGGTTCAGCACGTGCAGCTCGTAGCTGAGGTTCCCCCCGGGGCTGCGGGGCCGGGACCCCGCCCAGGTCAGCTCCAGCTGCCGTGGTGCCTTCTTCACCAGTCTCAGGGACAAGCCTGACAGGGACTCTGCGAGTTCAGAGGGAGGAAACCACGTAAGTAGCTTCTGCTGGCTTCTCACCCATCAACTTGTCCCCATGGTCCTATGCTCCCCCACCCCCCATCTTCTCCAGGCCTTGCTAGCCCCCAGGCCCCTCACCTGCAGACCCCATGTTGATGCTGAGTGAGGCACTGGCAGGCTTGGAGGCATCCAACCCCGACACTCCATTCTGGGCTTCCACGTTGAAGGTGTAGTTGGCGTGGGGTTCGAGGCCGTCCACACGCACCGAGGATGCTGTCAGCCCGCTAGGGCCTGCAGAGAAGTGCACACCTGCCCCGCAGGGCTGGCAGGGCCCCCCATCCAGCGCTGCTCCCTGACACTGAGAACACTCCACGTTGTATCTGATATCTTTGCGTTCCCCCAGGTCTGCTGGGGGTTCCCAGCGCAGGGAGAGCTGAGTCCCTGAAACGGAGAAGCTCAGATTTCGGGGGGTTGAAGGGGGACCTATGGGAAAAGACAGGCCATCAGTAGGAGCCAGCGTTGCTCTCCCCCCAAGCTGCTGGCTCACAGCCTCCTCCCAACACCCTGAGTCTCAAAGTCCTCCGAAGTTCCTGCCAGATTTGATTCCTAGTGAGGAAAAGGTAGCTTAACTGCATCTCTGTGCCCTTCTAGGAGAGCAGGGGTACGGGCTGAGGGCATTAAGTGGCTGGCACCCTGGATGGTCCCCAGTATCTTACAGGCTCTGGAAAGTTCTGATTCCAACACAGGCTTAGCCACAGTCCTGCACCCCCTCACAGATGGCCAGGCCCTGGCCCCGACTCACGTGTGCATGCAGCATGGGGACCCTCCCCAGGAGCTCGGTAGTGCCCACTCTCGCAGGCACATTCCGTGGCCCCTTCAGCCTCGGCTGTGCTATGTTGGGGGCACTTGAGACACTGGGGCGCGTCCACGTCACTCCGATAGGAACCGCTCCGGCAGGCTGGAGAGAGGACGCCACAGAGCCAAGATTGTCCAGCATTTTACAGGCAGAATCATATCCCTCCCTCCAATCCTTTGTGCTAGAAACACCCCAGCATGTATCTCCCTAGGGCCTTTGGACACTCAGTGTAAAAGTCAACTGAGATGGAGTGTTGGCTTCCTTCCGGCCCTTCGCATCCAGCAGTCCCTCCCACAAGGGGCCCCTGTAGGTTCTCCCCACCTCCTCAAGTCTTCTTACCAAGGCATTCCTCAACATCACTGTTGCTCTCCTCATACCCAGGCTCACAGTGGCACCGCCCCACCGGTACCAACCACTCGCCGTCGGGGCTGCAGTGCATGCGGGGCGCACCGGAGGGGCCAGGGCTGATGTGCGCATGGGGCAGGCAGGTCCCTGCCACTTCGGCCAACCCCCCAGGTCCAGGCAGAGTGTCGGGGAATCGGGCCAAGCCATGCACAGTCTCAGGGCAGCGCTGGTAGAAGACCCGGACGGACACTAGGGCCACGCAGGCACCCGGGTTGTGGAAAGCGAGGTAGAGGCCTCGGCGGGTTAGGCGGCCCAAGGAGCAACGCTCCACGTTCATCTTCACGGCTCTGGATGCAAGATCTCGGACGGTGAAGCTCTGGTCGGCAGCCACCGTGGTTACCTGGGAAGGAGGCAGGGGATGAGGGAACAAGGCAAAGGCGTGCTTCACTCCCACGTCACAGAAGCGACTGCTTGCTTGACACTTCACAATTTATGCAGCCATCGGCGGAGGGCTGATTATGTGGCAGCTACTGAACCAAGCACTTTTATGCGCATTAATCCTGCGAGGTGGAATGGATCACCTCCCCATGTGACAGGAAGAAATTAAGGCCAAGAGAAGAAGAAACGTGGATAAAATCACTCAGCTACCACCTGGTGGGGCCGGGATGGGAACCCAGGCCTTAGGACGCTGCTGCTGCTGCTAAGACGCTTCAGTCGTGTCCGCCTCCCCGTGTCCCCGGGGAAACTGCAGCCTACCAGGCTCCTCCGTCCATGGGATTTTCCAGGCAAGAGTACTGGAGTGNTGGATAAAATCACTCAGCTACCACCTGGTGGGGCCGGGATGGGAACCCAGGCCTTAGGACGCTGCTGCTGCTGCTAAGACGCTTCAGTCGTGTCCGCCTCCCCGTGTCCCCGGGGAAACTGCAGCCTACCAGGCTCCTCCGTCCATGGGATTTTCCAGGCAAGAGTACTGGAGTGGGGTGCCATTGCCTTCTCCGCTTTAGGTCGCTACAGCTCTGCTCCTTCCCACTAGTCACAGGTGTTCCCAACTTCAGTGGTAATGAAGTGATCAGTTATAAAGTGTGTCATCATTCATTTATTACTAATAACCAACTTTACAACAGCTGCTCTTTGGAAAAAAAAAAGAGAGTATATCCTGTAATAATATGCTCCCTTTTCTTTCGCATTCCAGTATGTTTTCTTGGGTAGGAAAGAAAAGGAAAAGATTAGAGAGTGGCCTGCAGAGAACTGTCTTCTTACACAACTCTAGGTATACTCATGGGCGTGTCAGACACAGCTGTGGTGAGCACCGACGTAAAAAGTCCAAATACCTCTCCTCTGCTCCCACCATGGCACGCTCTTATCTCAATGGATGCTCATAAAGGCCTCTAAAATAGATGAGGCTGGCACTCATTAATAATAATAAAATATTTTTATCACCCTTTCAAGACAAGGAAAAGCTCAGAGAGGTTAAGTGACACTCCCTGTGTCGGGACACAGCTGAAAAGGTACTCGAATCCAGCCCTTCTGATTTCCAGTCCCATATTCTTTTTGTTATTCCACACCTACACCCTCTTCCCGTTTTTGCCACCTCCTCTCTCTCTGAGCAGAGCAGGGTCATGGAAGGGAGTGGGGCAAGGATGACCACCAGGGCTGAAATGGCCACGAGGGGCAGGAGCACCTTCTGGAACAGGGGCCGCCGGAGCTGAACGCCCACGTCCTGGTCACTCTCCATGTACAGGAGGCTGAAGGTCTCCTTGCAGCCCAAAGGCCCTGCTTCCCCGGGGAAACTCTTGCAGTCCCGCACAGTAAACTGCAACTCCACGTGGACGCGTGAAGCCTCCTCTCCCCGGTAGATCCAGTTGGTGCGAAGCCAGTGGTCAGCGTCTCTGCCTTCTTCCACGGGGCAGTCCTGGTACATGTACAGGGGCGTCCCGTTCAGTATCTGCTGCACCTCACTCCACTGTGAGAGGAAAATCAGAGTCAGCCCCCAAGTCACCAACACCTACTCCCCAGATACTCACTTTCTAGAGTGGAGGCGAGGAAGCTGGTGTCAGAGCTCCACAGGTTCACACTTCTTATCCTGCCCTCTCTCAACCCCCAAGCACTAGGATAGTAGGGTAACTGCTTAAGACTGGGGACTTCTTTGGATATAGCATAAGCAAGACAACGGGCTGGTGGTAAAGAACTCTCCTGCCAAGGCAGGAGATGCAGGTTCGATTCCTGGGTCAGGAAGATCCCCTGGAGGAGGGCATGACAGCCACTCCAGTATTCTTGCTTGGAAAATCCCATGGACATTAGAGCCTGGTGGACTATGGTCCAAAGGGCTGAAAAGAGTCGGACATGACTGAAGCGGCTTAGCACATGTGCAAGACAGCACCTCCTTAACAATCCTGGCCAGCCAGCCCTGGACCCGTCAGTGAGCCCACTCCAACTCTAAGAGTATGAGTACCATTTTCACCTTTTTCATCAGCAAAGCTGTCAGGTACCCCAAAGGCAGATTTTGGTAACAAAAGCTCATTCACAGAATCTTTCTGCCTGTTTGTTCAGAGGAGGGGAGACAACATGTGACGTGAAGGCTCCTGACTTCTGGAGGGCAAGAGCAAGCACAGAACTCTTCTATATGGGGGAATCTCATCCTCTCCAATGTTCCTTCCAGTTATGGCCACTATCAAAATCAACAATGGAAAGAGCTGGTTGGACTCCTAGACATCATCCAGTTCACCTTCCTTGACTCTTTTAACATTAAAAAAATGTTTAATCTTAGTAATAATAATGACGGCCAGCACTAATATAGTGCTCATCACGGGCCAGTCATTATTCTAAGCATTTGGGATGAAGAAGCTGAGTAACAGTTAGGTTAAAGGACTTACTTGCTCAAGGCATCAGCTATTAAGAGGAGGAGCTGGGAGGTGCACCCAGGGATTCTAGGGTCTAGAGTTTATGCTCTTAATCATCATGTTTCTATGTGCTTATTACAAAAAGCCAAAGAATAAAAACCTACATAAAATAAAAAGCGAAATTCTTCTCGTCCATCCACCCATTCTTAACAACTTGGAATAAAGCTTCCCAGATGATTTTCAGTGCTTCTAGAGAAATACTTGAATGTTTTCTCATGTGTATGTTTTCCATGTAAGTTTTTTACACATATACATTTCATTTTATAACCTTTTTGCTTTTAACAAATAGTCTTTGAAAGATGTCCACAACAGTGTATGCTGCTGCTGCTAAGTCCCTTCAGTTGTGTCCGACACTGTGCGACCCCCTAGACAGTAGCTCACCAGGCTCCCCCGCCCCTTGGATTCTCCAGGCAAGAACACTGGAGTGGTTGCCATGCCTTCTCTGACAACACTTTATAGATCTACCTAATTCTTTTCAGCAGTTCATAAAACAGTATCTCATTGTATGGATGCACCATAATTTATATAATTATTTACCTATTGTTGGATATTTAGGTAACTTCTAGCTTTTTTAAAAAAAATTTTAAGTAAATATGTTTAGATTTATATGATTTCTATAGAACTACTATATCAAAGGGCAAGTACATTATAAATTTTACAAGAAGATATTGCCAAATTGTCCTTCACAGAGGCTTTATCAAATTACACATCCACAGTGCAGGAGGTGCATTTTCTCAAAACTTCATTAACACTGGACATTAATGAGCTTTTTACTTTTGGCCAATCTTATGGACAAAACAGCTTCTGGCCATTTTAATTTACTTTTCTTTGGGGAGGAGGTTGTGGCATTTTTCTTTTGCTCACTGTCTATGGGTCTTTTTATGCAGTTAAGTTTTTATAACTTTGCCCAATATTCTATCTTTTGAATCCTTTCAGTATCCAGTTGGATAAGTTTTTTTTTTAACATTACAGATACTATTCATTTGTTTGAAATGTATATTTCATATATTTTCTCCATCATACCATTTAATTTTTCTAATGATGTCTTTTAAAATTTTTACGTAATAACATTTTTTTCTTCTTGCCTTTTTCTGTGTTATGTAAATATTTTGCTTGGGAAACTCTCCCATCCCAAATTATAAAGATCTTCTATATTGCTCCTAACATTCTTATAGGTTTGGTTTTCAGGTTTAGATTTAAACTTCCTAGAATTAATTCTTTTGTGTACAGTGGTCTTCCCAGGTAGGGCTAGTGGTAAAGAACCCACCTGCCAATGCAGGACATGTAGGAGACANCTAATGATGTCTTTTAAAATTTTTACGTAATAACATTTTTTTCTTCTTGCCTTTTTCTGTGTTATGTAAATATTTTGCTTGGGAAACTCTCCCATCCCAAATTATAAAGATCTTCTATATTGCTCCTAACATTCTTATAGGTTTGGTTTTCAGGTTTAGATTTAAACTTCCTAGAATTAATTCTTTTGTGTACAGTGGTCTTCCCAGGTAGGGCTAGTGGTAAAGAACCCACCTGCCAATGCAGGACATGTAGGAGACATGGGTTCAATCCCTGGGTTGGGAAGATCCCCTGGAGAAGGGAATGGCAACCCACTCCAGTATTCTTGCCTGGAAAATTCCATGGACAGAGGAGCCTGGCAGGCTACAGTCCATGGGGCAGCAAAGAGTCGGACACTGAGTGACTGAGTACATAGTGTGAAGATGTAACTTTACTTTCTTCTTTTAAAAAAATTAGGGACACTGAATTGTCAATTTATCAACTAGGCTATACCTTGCACACTGATTTGCAATTCCAATGTTATCACAGACTAAAATCTCAAGTATGCAGGTTTGTTTGGGGACTTTCTATTCTGTTGCATTGACCTGAATATTCTTGTGCAATGCAAAGTGTTTTAATTATAACTGATGTATAGTATGTTCGGATATCTGGTAGGACAAGTTTCCTATTTCATTATTCTTCATTTTCAAAAGAATTCTCAGTCATTCTTAAGTATGCTGTTGCTGTTGCTGTTAAGTCGCTTCAGTCGTGTCTGATTCTGTGAGACCCCATAGACGATAGCCTGCCAGGCTCCCCGTCCCTGGGATTCTCCAGGCAAGAACACTGGAGTGGGTTGCCATTTCCTGATCCAATGCAGCAAAGTGAAAAGTGAAAGTGAAATCGTTCAGTTGTGTCCGACTCTTAGCGACCCCATGGACTGCAACCCACCAGGCTCCTCTATCCATGGGATTTTCCAGGCAAGAGTACTGGAGTGGGGTGCCATCGCCTTCTCCGATTCTTAAGCATATTCTCTGCTAAATGAATTTTTAAGAAGCACTCAAATTCTATAAAATATTTCAGTGATATTTTGGCTGCAACCCCCTTATTGTATAAAGAAGAGACTGAGGCCCATAGCAAGCTCACTTTCCTGAGGATTTTAATCACTGCTTGCAGTGTTGGAAAAGGTGAGGAAAAGTGCCATGAACTTAAAAGTTCGGGGTGGTGTGGGGCAGGCGCAGAAGTATACGTAGCTGTGAGGCACGTATTTTTTGTATTAGGATAGACAAGAAGGCAATGGCACCCGACTCTGGTACTCTTGCCTGGAAAATCCCATGGAAGGAGGAGACTGGAAGACTGCAGGCCATGGGGTCGCTGAGGGTGGGACACGACTGAGCAGCTTCACTTTCACTTTTCGCTTTCATGCATTGGAGAAGGACATGGCAACCCACTCCAGTGTTCTTGCCTGGAGAATCCCAGGGATGGGGAAGCCTGGTGGCTGCCGTCTCTGGGGTCACTCAGAGTCGGACACGACTGAAGTGACTTAGCAGCAGCAGCAGCAGCAGCAGCAGGGAGTTCAAAGATAGAACAAGGGGTATCCCGGCTGCAGCGACGGCAGGCAGCGAGGGCCTGTTCTTAGGGAGCTGTGATGGGGAAACCGGAGCGGAAGGCTTAGGGTGGAGGTCAGGTGGAAAGGTGGTGGGTGGTTAACGCACAGCTCATTAGCTAGACTGCCAGGGCTGCAGCTGGAGCCAAGAGAAGCAGATGTTTGCAGCTGTAACTCGCTTCCCCTGGTTCCAGCAGTGACAGATGTGGGAGAAGCAGCTGCCCAGGATCCACAGCAAGGATCCTTTCACTTACCACTCTGGTTGCTGGCTGCTACATAGGTCTGCTCTGGGGAGGCTGAATCTGAATGTGTGTGTGTTTTGAAAAGACAGGGAGGGATGGAAGGGACACAGCAGACAGTGGAAATGTGCCTGCTGCTGTCTTCTTGCCTTCCTAGTACAAAGCTGTTTAGCCTGAGCTGCAAAAGGGGCCTTGCTTCCACTCCAGCCCAGTTAGGGGAGACTTATTTGGGTGGGGAGTGGCACGGGTAGCCGGTGGGAGCCTGCAGACGGACCTGCAGCCCTCACTGTGGAATGGTGAGCTGGTTTATGAGTTGCGGCACCTATTAGAACTGGCCTACTCCAGGATTTTCTGAGCAGCCCCTCCTGTAGGATACCTTATGATTTACTCTATTAATTCTAATTACAGGCCACTCCACAGGAGAGCCTAGAGTGAAGCCAGGACCCTGCGATCTAGAGGGAAAGAAACCAAGTAACCTCAACGCCAGAAATGGAAGCTGGATTCCTACTGCTGTAGGAAAGAAAAAGGGACACCCAGAGAACAGAGTCCACGTTCAGAGGGAAGAGGCCTGGGGCCAGAATCCTGGGGGCTGTGGCGCTTGCGGAGACTCCTGTGGTCCCAGGCCCAGCTCTGCTGAGTGGCAGCTTCGCTCTGGGACTCACAGGATCTCCCCCTGCTCACTGGGTCTTCAGAATATCCAACAACTTAGAATGCGTGGTGTACCTGGGCTGGGAAGAACGGAAGGGCCAAGGGCTCTGCTCTCTAGTGGGGCAGCTTTTAACTTTGGGAGAGTCATAGATGCTTTGAAGAAGGTGATGAAAACTCTGGCTCTCCTTTTCCAGACCAAAAAAAAAAAAAAAAGTCCACATACAGCTACCTAACTCTGAATACTCTTTGATGGTGGCCCCTGACCCCCTGAAACCTATCTGTGCAACTCTACTGGGATGGATGGACCCCAGATTGAAGACACTCTTCTGTGTGGGGTCTCAGCCCCCAACCATCCCAGGGATGGTCCATTCTCCTCCTAGGGGGGCTGTCGCTCTCATCTTCCTCCAAGTCCTCACAAGTATTGAGCTCTTCCTCGCTGGGGCAGGGAGAGGAGGAGCCAGGCATTGAAGCTTTCCCCATGGGGTGAAGCCTGACCCCCCTAGTCCCATTCAGGAGGCTCTGACTCACCTCCTCTCCCCTCCCCCTCCCGGAGGAGACACTTCCAGTTTTTCCAGCTCTTTTCTCCGCTTCTCCACCCACCTCACCATCCCATTTCCCAGTGGCCGTCAGCCTTGAGCCACCCCAGATGCCCCCTGACACTCACCCCATCCTCTGGGGGATCCAGGAGCCAGCCCAGCTCTTCCTGTGCCTTGCTAGTATCCATTAGAGTGACTGAAGGTGGAGAGAAAGGGGGCTGTCATCTCTGGGGGAGGCCCCACACGTGCAACTCACATTCCTTCTCCTGGGCCCGTGGCCCCGAAGCTTCAGCATCCTGTACCCTCACAGCTGTGAGTTCCTGAGGTTTAGGGGAGGAAAACCTCCCCGGAAGGAGGATTGAAGAAGAGCTCCAGGGCTTAGTCTATCTTCCTCCCGAGTGTGAAGGGAGAAAGGCAGAGTGGGGCAAGGGTTGGAGGGCTGAACCTTTGGCCAAAGTCAACGGCAGGAAGAGCAGTTCCAGAGAGGCTGGGCAGCCTCTCACTCAGTAGGGACCATCAGGTGTAGAAATGGAGGGGCAGATGGACAAGAGAGGAGCTTGGCTGCTGGGGATCGTTGAGTGGGTAGGATGTGGACAGGGGACTCTGGAGGGGCATCCTGGGTGGGGGAGCTGCCTCCCCTTGGCAAAGGGCTTGGCCTGCCCGTCACTGAGGTGGTGGAGTTGGGCACAGGCACAGCCAAGAGTTCGGGAAGCGGCAATAGCAGGATCACAGAGCATGCGAATGTCCACAGGAAAGGCTTGACCTCTGCAGCCAGGAGCCCCTGCACCTAGCCCACCCCCAGCTGCAGGTCCCTCTGTCCCCGGGCTTAAGATGGCATAAGGGGACTGCCACCTCAGACTTCCGAAAGTTCAGATCTCTGGGTTGGGAGCCTGAGGCTGGGAGTGCTTGGGAATGGAGAGTCCCCAAGATTGCTGGGGTGGGAGGCTGCTTCCAGCAGAAACTCACTCTCCACTCTCACCCCACCCAGGAGCAAACTGCTGGCCAGCAGGGAATGGGGTGAGTGACCCGGGAAAGCAGCTGTTTGGGGTTAAAGGCCAAAGACTGGCCTGGCCAGTCGATCGCCTGGCAGCCGGGCAAAACAAGAGCGCTGGAGAGGGGCTGCGAGGAGAGGGCCTCTCTGGAATGCCGGCTCCCGGAGGAGGAGGGGGTGGCGCGGGGCAGGGCGGGGC
>SJYA01000567.1:349879-425939 GCA_006410615.1 Neotragus moschatus | reverse complement strand
CTGGGCTAGCCGGGCCGGCCGGGCGGGGGCGGGGAGGGGCGGGGCCAGCGCCTGGGGCGGACTCCCGGCCTCACCTGGATCACCTTCTTAAAGGGACAGGAGGGCAGGAAGGAAACTTGTAAAACAGGCCATAAACTTCAAAAAAACCGGAGGCGCCTTGACCGGAACGAGACTGCGGGCGCCGCCTAGTGGGTGGGATTGGGAATCGACTTGGCTTCGTGCTCCTTTGGACCCTAAACCCATCCCTGTCTCCACCTGGCCTTTGGCCTAACTACACCCTGGTGTCTCCTCCCTTCTCCTTTTCTTCAGGGCCCAGCGCTGTAATAGACACCGGGAGGGGGAAAGCAGGGTAAAGAGACACGTCTTGATGTTCCCGTCGGGGAGGCTTAGGTGACCATCATGCAAGGCGAGGTTGGCTGGAAGCAAGTCCGGGCGGGGGCTCGGTAGGTGAGTCTTGAGGGAGGAGACTTGGGTGAGCTGGGTTTTCTGGGTGGCAAAGATTGGGCAAGGCGTAAGCGAAGGCCCGAGGGCAAGGAGCCTCAAGGTGCCTCTGGGAGTGGTAAAGGACCAGTCTGACTGCTGGGCTCAGGACTGTCGTCCTGGGAACCAGGCGGGAAAGGCAGGTGTGGGCCCAGGCAGGGAAGATCTTGGTAAACGCCTGAAGGAGTTTGCGCGTGAAGGAGTTTGCACGTTACTGCGCACTTTACAGAGCGATGGGAGAAACTGGTGAGGGCTTCTGAACGCAAGTGGTAACAGGAGCTACTGGTGTAGACAAAGGGCCCTCGCCCTTGTTGGAGACTTTGTTGTTTTAGTCGTTCAGTCGTGTCCCACTCTTTGCGACCCCACGGACTGTAGTTTGCCAGGCTCCTCTGTCCATGGGATTTCCCGGGCAAGAATACTGGAGCGGGTTGTCATTTCCTTCTCCAAGGGATCTTCCCGACCCAGGGATCAAACCCTGATCTCCTGCATTGGCAGGCGAATTCTTTACCACTGAGCCACCTGGGAAGCCCCTGTTGGGGAGGGCCTCCCAGTATATTCAATACACATTTCTTCAGTTTCCACTCTGCTTGCGAGCAAGCTCTCTGAAAGCTTGAAAGAAGAATCCTTGCTCTAAACAAACTATTGTCTGAGGAGTGTTTGCAGGGGCTGGGGCACAAAGCAAGAGCAGAGATGGCTCAAGTGACAGACGAGAGGCACACATTAGGGGTGACAGTGGCTCCAAAGGGAGTGATCGCCCACTGAGGACCGGTGGTCAGCCCATGCCTGGGGCCTCTCCTTCCAGCAGCCTTCTCTGGCTCCATCTCATCCGGCTGACTCATCCATAGTTTTTCTATCGTTTGAATTGTTGCATGTTTTGGTCATCTTGGGGGAAGGGAGGTGGTGCGTTTTAGGTGCTTATTTTGTTTCAAAAAACTAATCCTTCTCATGTTTCTTTTTTTACGGACAGATAAGGACAGGAGGAAAATGGCTCATAATTTCCTGGCCCAGGCTAGCCTCACTGGCATAAATAAATAAATGGAATCCAAGTACACTGGTTGGAAAATTCACATGGAACAGAAAAGAAACAAAACGGAAAGTAGAATCCTCTCTCTTCCCACCCTCCAGTTCCTGACCCCAGAGTTACCCACCATCAATTGTTTCTTGTTCACCCAAGATGTTTTCTCTATGGTTTTGTTGTTGTCCTTCAGTCACTAGGTTGTATCCGTATCCAACTCTTTGCGACTGCAGGATGCCAGGCTCCTCTGTCCTCCACTATCTCCCAGAGTTTGCTCGAATTCATGTCTTTCCCCTGTGGACACATTGTCATATACCTCTCTCTAGTCTCCTTCTGCTCCTATGGCCACTCCGCCCCTCAACCCAGCACATACACATGCTTTTAAAATATGTAGTCAGAGGGAGCATCAGGGGCCTCTTTCTAAAGTAAAGGACTTTGGGAAGGAGGGGGAGTCTCCTGCAGGCTCCAAAGACTCAGAGCTTTGTGATTTCAGCAGGGAGGAATGGGCGAAGGGTGCACAGCCAACAGAGGGGGGAAATGGAGCAAACTTTGGACAATCGTGCTAGGAAATAAGCCAGACTGCGGTGAGGTCATGCATGTGCTCCGTGGTGTGGTTCATTAAAGTTACAAGACCCTTGGGACTCAAGGGGGGTGGGGTGGGGGCTGCCCATGCAGGGAGAGGTGGAGTCCAGAGGAACCTGGCTTTTGTGGTAGCACTGTTTCTCTGTCCTGAGTCTGTAAGTGTTGAAGAGGGGGTAGGAAAGCCCACATCCAGCTGCATTCAGGATGAACCCCAACTTCACAGTTCCTCATTCCCTTTGTTGTGGGAGGAGGCATGCCTTCAGTTTTGGCCTCTGTCCTTAACTAACAGTGCAGCTTTTTGGAGTTATCTCCACTCTCTGGACCTTAGTTTTCTTAGACCCAGATGATCTCTGAGACTATTTCCAGGAAAGACGATGGGATATAGAGTCAGAAGATCAAGGCCAGCTCATTCAGCCTTGTATGTCTCTGTTTCCTTAGCTACAAAATGTGATTAACCATGTCCACCTCATAGGGTGGATGTGATGATCCTAAGGGGAGAAAGTACTTTGCTAACTGGAAGGTGCTGAGCAAACATTACTGGGCTTGGAGAATGATAGAGGCCAGGACTTGGCTGACCTTCTCTTACCGGCCTCCCAGGTTATTCCCAGAGTGGAACAACCACAATGACTAAGACATCAATTTTTCTTTTCTTTTAAAGGCGATCTTATTGTGGGATGCTTTGCATAAATCACACCCAACCTGAGAGTACAGGTCAACGGGTTCTGACAAATGCGTATACCCTGGTAAGCACTGGCTCATTCAAGTTCCAGAACACTTTCTTCACCTGAAAACATCCGTGCCCTTTGCAGTCAGTCCCACCTCTGGCTCCAGACTTTCTCTTTTGCCTGATTTGAAGTTTCACGTAGTCTCCAGAGTCTGGTTTTCTCCCTTCATTGTGGCGTGTATGTTATGTGTATCAGCAGTATGCTTCTCCTGTATGGGTACCCTGTGATGTCAGCTAACAATGCGATGTGCAGACAGAACAGTGTTCCCCTCCTCTGTTCTCCTGGGAGCTGTAGGCCTTTTAGTGTTTAGGCCTTCCCAGAGGGATTCCTGTCCCTTCTCTCAGGTGAAGGGAACCCAAGTCATCTGGCTCCGTTCTCATTCTGCAGTCAGGAAGGGAAGTCTGCGTGTGCCTACAGCCTTGACTTGTGTGCCCTGGCTTCTGTCTTACTGCCCAACCTTCACACCATCCTGTTGAAGTTGTTCCCTGGATACCAGCTAATCTGGCTCCTTGGGGACACTGGCATTCGGTGAGATCCACCCAGACTGGGTCAAGGCCTTGGACATCCACAGTGCTCTGGATAACATGCAGTCTAACCAGGAGGGGAACCCAGTAAGCTGCCAGCGACCGCTGTGGCAGCATCAGTACAAATTGGTTTATCAGATTGGGATCAGGTCCCTAGCAGGGGCCAGCGCAGAGGGACCAGAGCAGCTTTTGTTTTGGCTGCATGGGGCTGGCCTGTGCTTGTCGGCAGCCGGATCCGCAGACTGTGTGGGCAGTAGGAAAGGGAACAAACAGCCCTCTCTGTGTGGCATTCGGGCAGATTCTGCACATCTTTGATCACCAGGCTAGTTTGGCTCTTCCCTCTGCTTGTGTCTGGGTTCTTCCCCATCTGCTCTCTGATCCTGCTTTGCCATCAGGTAACAGGGGCAGGATAATCACCATTACCACTTATTACGGCACCTACGCATGCTGCCAGGGCATTTCACATACATTATTTCATTTACTTCTCACACCAACCCTTTGAGGAAGGTATTATTAGTTCCATTTTATAGATGCAAAACCTGAGGCGCTGAGATTTAAGTTACTTGTTTAAAATCACCCAGTTGCAGAGCTAGGATCTGAACCTAGGTCTGCCTGACTCTGGGGCCCATGGCCTCTGCTCAGGGTTTCCAGAAGCAAAGAAAGTAGGGGGCCCCTAAATTGTTTTACTTCCCTCCATCCCCCACTCCACCCCCGAGAATGCCACGGATTAGGCCTGCCTGTTGCCAGCTTCATACAGTGGAACCATCTGATGTATATTCTTTGGTGTGTTCTTTCATTTCCTCCGCTGTTTGTGAGATTTCTTTATGCGGTTGTGTGCTGGTTCATTTCTCTTGCTGTGTGGTATTCATGTATCAAGAACATCTTATTTTTGAAGACCTCTTGACTTGTGGTTAAAGTACTGCACTTGAATACTGGGCAACTCCCCGTGTTTATCCGGCTTGTCTGGGTGTCTCTGAGAGAGGCTTAATCTGCCCAGAAGGTACTTCCGCTTATGAAGGAGAAGTTTTACTAGCCTCATGGCTCCTTAATTGATTGAGTACAGGCAGAGGTGGTCTGTGAGCAATACCACTGGCCCGGCCACCCCCTCTGCCTCCTACCCACCCTCGGTCCCTCCCTTCTTCCTTGTCATATTGCCAAGAGGAAAACACCCGATGTTGTTTAAGGAGCTGCAGCTCTTTGTACCAGAAGTAGGACTCTTTCGAGATAAAGGCAGTTTGAAGTTTTCTCTGGGATGCCAGGAGCACAGCTGTCTACTAGAAAGTTCCCATATTGTCGCGTCATAGTCCCGTGCTGTGCTGCTCAGGCCCTACAGTCGTGTCCAACTCTTTCTGACCTTATGGTCTGTAGCCCTCGGGGCTCCTCTGTCCATGGGATTCTCCAGGCAAAAATGCTGGAGTGGGTTGCCAAGCCCTCCTCCAGGGGATCTTCCTGGCCCAGGGGTCAAACCCCGGTCTCTTGTGTCTCCTGCATTGCCAGGCGGATTCTTTACCACTGAGCCACCAGGGAAACCTTTATAGTCCTGTGATCCTGGGCAAATCATCTAGCTTTTCTGAGCCTCAACTTCCTCATCTACAAAATGGGAGAAACGGTGATCATGATGTTGGTTCTAAACAGCTGCTGCTGCTGCTAAGGCACTTCAGTCATGTCCAACTCTGTGCGACCCCACAGACGGCAGCCCACTAGGCTTTCCCGTCCCTGGGATTCTCCAGGCAAGAGCACTGGAGTGGGTTGCCATTTCCTTCTCTACCTCATGGTAAATGAGAGTATGAATATGATATAACATGCAAAAGCTTATTCCTGGCACCGTGCAACTTAAGGACACTTCCTTTCCAATTTTGTGTCCTATACAGGGTTCTTGGTGGCTCAGTGGTGAAGAATCCACCTGCCAGTGCAGGAGATACAGCTTTGATCCCTGGTTGGGCAGATCCCCTGGTTCAGAAATGGCAACCCACTCTAGTGTTCTTGTCTAGGAAACTCCATGGGTAGAGAAGCCTGGTGGGCTGCAGTCCATGGGGTCGCAAAAGAGTTGGACATGACTTAGTGACTAAAACAACAACCAAAAATACAGGGTTATTTGCAAGACAGACTTGGAAGAATCAAAGGATAAGTCTACTGGAGGATGGAAGAGTCTGAGTAGTGTCCGTCCTGGATTAATAAGAATGGTTGGCTGAAGTTCAGATCTCAAGAAGAGGTAAGAGAAGAATAAAGAAAGACCTGGGAGAAATTGCTCTTGAGCCGTGTAGACCGTGAGGTGCTATGGGAATAAATACCACTCTAATACTTTCCGGCTATGTCGCAATTCTCCCTGCACTTAGGAGAAAAAAAAAAAAAATCCTATCTCTCTTTGCAATGTTAACATCCTCCAAAGCATTCTGTTTGTTTTGGAGGAAAGAAGGTGGTGGAGAAGCTGTGAGCCTCCATTGCATTGCAGCAAGGGCCACAGAGAAGCGCAAACTTGAAGAATGGATAGTAGCAGCCACCAAGAAGGAAGTCAGATTGTTTCTGGTGCTGATGGGAGAGACAAAGTGGGTGAAACGGAAATTCTCACGGGGCTATACATTCCATCCAAGTGCACACTTAGGTACAAGCTTGACCACACCTTCTTCACTCCCATTCTTAGCGAATCTCACTCCAGAGCAAAAATAAAAGCAGTTCACAACCATCCTATTATTTCCTTTGGCTTCTGGAGCAATGACAGGAACTTGTGGAGGGGTCAGTCACACGAAGGGGCCCTGACTCAGAATTCCTTGTATACTCATAAGTACGTGTGTCTCATGAGAAATGGTGGTGCTTCTACCTTGCCTTGTTGGCTTGACTGCCTGAGAAACTGGTGGTGTTGACCTCAGAAGTTAATATTCTGTGTGAATGCTTGGGCAGGTAGGAGGGAGGGAGCGAAGGAAGAGAACAAATGAGTCTCAGTGAACTGGGGCATGTCGGAAATTTAATAAGAACAAGTTGAGGCAAGTGTTAAACCAGAATCCCCTGAGAGAAGAGAGAGAGGGTTGGTCCTTGTCAAAAAATGTCTGCAAGTTAGACCGCAGGAAAGGAAGAGAAAGAGGTAAACTGTGTAGCTAGTAGGAGGGAGAAGGTCGAAAGAGACCATCAGATTTGGTTAACAGAGTTGATTTGCAAAGCTTCCAATTTTACTTTTAGCCTAGGCTGGGAGTTCTAACCTGGGACCTAACCTCCAGAGAGGGCTGTAGATACTTAAAACCCACTCTTAACGCTTTTCATTTATTGATCCTGTGGCCTGGAGGCGATACTTATTGTTGTCTTATAAAAGAAGTATTTGATAAGTATGGGGCCTGTTAATTGAGCGCAAATTTGATTCTTTTTAAATTTTGCTTTGATGAAGTTCTTAACAGAGGGATTCTAATAGGACAATCTATAACATCTCATAACAAGTTCTAGTTATGAAGTCACTGTTAGAAATGTATGCACACAGAAGCATACATGTGTGAACGGCACAGTTACCAACCTCCTCTGTTACCAAAAGTTAATGCACACTTCTCCAAATACATCGCTGAGTTTGGACAGTACCCAGACCCCAGGCCATAAAATATGAGCGCCACCTGGTGAGGAAAGTGGGTAACTGCCTCTGTATCTTCAAGTACGCGATCAACAGATAATTACTGTTTATAAAATCGTAGAACGTCCTGGGAATATTCATCAACATGACATGAAAGTGACAGTGATGTTTTTAAAAGTTTTAATTATTATGATAATGATAATGGATAGGCTTTAGGCTAGAAAGAGGCTTTCTGAGCTTGTCCGAATCATCCCGGTAGTGATGGCCTCTGAGAGGAGGGAAGGTAAGACCCAGCCGGGAAACAGAGAAAGGGAGGGGCTCGCAGTGGTGTGATGAGGGGCTGGTCTTACTTTCAGGCTTCAGTTCAAGACACACAAAAGAGCAGAAACCAAATTGTCTAGCAGGTACTGGCTGGGTAGAAGGAAAGACCCTTATCNCTGAGAGGAGGGAAGGTAAGACCCAGCCGGGAAACAGAGAAAGGGAGGGGCTCGCAGTGGTGTGATGAGGGGCTGGTCTTACTTTCAGGCTTCAGTTCAAGACACACAAAAGAGCAGAAACCAAATTGTCTAGCAGGTACTGGCTGGGTAGAAGGAAAGACCCTTATCTGCAAGTGTCTGTTGATAAAAGCTGGGGAGAGAGGCTTCAGCCTGCTTTCACCTTCTTACTGCGAAACTGCCGTTTCTGGACCAAGTCTCTGAAGCAAGACTGAGGACCTACCTAAGCCAAAGTGGCAGTGTGGTTTCTTTTCCTTTTCTGTCTTTCTGCCACTCCTCCCTCCATCCTTCCTTTCTTTCTTTTTAAATAATTCTTGAAAAGTGCTATTTGTGAGACCAAAGTTAAGAGCTGTGCTCATTATCCTGGGTGCTTAAATTTAACAATTCCTGTGTTTTTGACAGGCACTGAGGGTTACTGGAAAGGATGTTTAGATCCAGACTATGGGATGTTTAGTTAGTACACTTTAGGTCCAGAAATAAAAGACGCTTGCTCCTTGGAAGAAAAGTTGTGACCAACCTAGACAGCATGTTAAAAAGCAGAGACATTACTTTGCCAACAAAGGTCCTTCTAGTCAAAGCTATGGTTTTTCCAATAGTCATGTATGGATGTGAGAGTTGGACTATAAGGAAAGCTGAATGCTGAAGAATTGATGCTTTTGAACTTATGGTGTTGGTGGAGATTCTTGAGAGTCCCTTGGACTGTAAGAAGCTCCAACCACTCAATTCTAAAGGAAATCAGCCCTGAGTGTTCATTGGAGGGACTGATGTTGAAGCTGAAACTCCAATACTTTGGCCACCTGATGCAAAGAACTGATGCATTTGAAAAGACCTTGATGCTGGGAAAGATTGAAGGTGGGAGGAGAAGGGGACGACAGAGGATGAGATGGCTGGATGGCATCACTGACTCGATGGACATGAGTTTGAGTAAACTGTGGGAGTTGGTGATGGACAGGGAGGCCTGGCGTGCTACAGTCCTTGGAGTTGCAAGGAGTCAGACACGACTGAGCAACTTAACTAAACTGAGGTCCAGATTGACCTAGAGTAGAATTTTGGCATTCTGCCTCCCAGGTGTAAGGCAAGGAGGGGTGTGTGAGCATTTTCCTTAACCTCTCTAAGACTCAATTTCCTTACACGCATATGGCTCCTTTACCTTCCAGGAGAACCTCTCTGTGTGTTTTTTAACTTTTTGGGGTGGTGCCCCCAAGTGGAAGACAGCTCCCTTAAGCCCTAAGGTGGAGACAGAAGCAAACACCATAGAATACAGGATGTTGATGTTGACAAGAATAATATAGGGAAAGGGTGGCCTTTGCGTTGGGTCTGGTAGTGTGACTTCAATAGGGCACTTTGTTCATTCACTCAATAACAATTTATGGAGCTCCTATAACGACCAAGACATCATTTTAGGTGCTGGGGATAAGCTTGTAAACAAGGAAAAAGAAACAGCCAACTCTGCCCTGCCCTCACTGAGCTCACATTCTTGGGGGAGAAGCCATATCATACACGTATAATGAACTATATATATATATATATATTTTCGGNCACTTTGTTCATTCACTCAATAACAATTTATGGAGCTCCTATAACGACCAAGACATCATTTTAGGTGCTGGGGATAAGCTTGTAAACAAGGAAAAAGAAACAGCCAACTCTGCCCTGCCCTCACTGAGCTCACATTCTTGGGGGAGAAGCCATATCATACACGTATAATGAACTATATATATATATATATATTTTCGGTGAAGGCAATGGCACCCCACTCCAGTACTCTTGCCTGGAAAATCCCATGGGTGGAGGAGCCTGGTAGGCTGCAGTTCGTGGGGTCGCTGAGTGACTTCACTTTCACTTTTCACTTTCATGCTTTGGAGAAGGAAATGGCAACCCACTCCAGTGTTCTTGCCTGGAGAATCCCAGGGACGGGGAAGCCTGGTGGGCTGCCGTCTATGGGGTCACACAGAGTCGGACACGACTGAAGTGACTTAGCAGTAGCAGCATATGTTTTTTAGATGGTAAGAAACTCTCAGAGAAAACTTAAAACAGGGTAAGGGGATAGGTGTTATACCAGAAAGTCTTGATTTCATATTGATAAGTGAGTTTGGGACAGAGAACTGAAGAAGGGGAGGGAATGTACCAGATAGATCCAGATGGGAAGGAAAGGCAACTCACACAAAATAGTGTTGCTACAAATGCCATTATTTAGCTCTTTCACAGCTGAATAATACTCCCTTGTGTCTATGTGCCACAGTTTCTTAATCCATCCCTCTGTTGATGGACATTTAGGTTGTGTATGTGTCCTGACTGTTGTGACTAGTGCTGCTATGTATGGACATGTCTGTGTGCTAAGTCACTTCCGTTGTGTCTGACTCTTTGTGACCATATGGACTGTAGCCCTCCAGGCTTCTCTGTCCATAGAATTCTCTAGGCAAGAATAGTGGAGTGGTTTGCCATCACCTCTTCCAGGGGATCTTGCCAACCAGGGATTGAACTCACATCTCTTTAGTTCAGTTCAGTTCAGTTGCTCAGTCGTGTCCGACTCTTTGCGACCCCATGAATCACAGCACGCTAGGCCTCCCTGTCCATCACCAACTCCCAGAGTTCACTCAGACTCACGTCCATCGAATCAGTGATGCCATCCAGCCATCTCATCCTCGGTCGTCCCGTTCTCCTCCTGCCCCCAATCCCTCCCAGCATCAGAGTCTTTTCCAAGGAGTCAACTCTTTGCATGAGGTGGCCAAAGTACTGGAGTTTCAGCTTTAGCATCATTCCTTCCAAAGAAATCCCAGGGCCGATCTCCTTCAGAATGGACTGGTTGGATCTCCTTGCAGTCCAAGGGACTCTCAAGAGTCTTCTCCAACACCACAGTTCAAAAGCATCAATTCTTCGGCGCTCAGCCTTCTTCACAGTCCAACTCTCACATCCATGCATGACTACTGGAAAAACCATAGCCTTGACTAGATGGACCTTAGTCAGCAAAGTAATGTCTCTGCTTTTCAATATGCTGTATAGGTTGGTCATAACTGGTGGGTCTGTTGGGCTCTCCGCGGGGAGTCCCGCACGCTGTCTTCTTCCCTTGGACTTGGAAGAGATCACGTCTCTTACGTCTCCTTTATCGGCAGGTGGGTGCTCTACCACTGGCGCCATCTGGGAAGCCCACTGTGAACACAGGGCTGCATGAATCTTTGTGTGTGTGTGTGTGTTTTAAAGGTAGGCAAGATTTCTTTTTTTATGTATTTGGCTGTGTCAGGTCTTAGTTGCAGCATGTGGCAATGACTTTAGTTGTGGTAAGTGGGATCTAGTTCCGTGACTAGGAATCAAGCCCGGTCCCCCTATCCTGGGAGCAGAGTCTTAGCCACTGGACCAGCAGGGAAGTCCTGCATATATATTTTTGGATTATAGTTTTTCCTGGATACATGCCTAGGAGTGGGATTGCTGGATCATACAGTGCTGTGCTAAGTCACTTCAGTCGTGTCCAACTCTTCGAGACCCTATAGACTGTAGCCCACCAGGCTCCTCTGTCCATGGGATTCTCCAGGCAAGAATACTGGAGTGGGTTCAGTGCCCTTCTCCAGGGGATCTTCCCGAACCAGGGATCGAACCTGCATCTCTTAAGTCTCCTGCATTGGCAGGCAGGTTCTTTACCACTAGCGCCACCTGGGAAGCCCGGATCATATGGTAGCTCTATTTTTAGTTTTTAAAGAAACCTTCATACTGCTGCTGCTGAGTCGCTTCAGTCGTGTCCGACTCTGTGCGACCCCATAGACGGCAGCCCACCAGGCTCCCCCGTCCCTGGGATTCTCCAGGCAAGAGCATTGGAGTGGGTTGCCATTTCCTTCTCCAATGCATGAAAGTGAAAAGTGAAAGGGAAGTCATTCAGTCATGTCCGACTCTTCGCAACCCCATGGGCTGCAGCCCACCAGGCTCCTCCGTCTGTGGGATTTTCCAGGCCCCTGTTCTCCATAATTGTTGTACCAATTTGCATTCTCACCATCAGTATGGGAGGGTTCCCTTTAAGGGAGATAAACATGTGGTTCACCTTTTCAAGGAGTCACTCTGAGCCCTGTGCAGAGAATAGATAGGAATGTGGTTCAGGAGGAGGACCAAAGGCAGAATCAGGGTCAAGTTAGGAGGCTTGGTCTTAGTCCTAGGAAGAGATGAGAGTTGCTGGGTTGTGTTGGGGAGAGTCAGGTGTGTAGCAAGGGTGTTTCAGGTCCAGGCAGGCAGCAGCTGGATACAGTATGGGAAAATGGTATTCTGTCCAGGAAATGGCCCGCGATGGCGATGCATTGTGATGGGCTGGGCTGGGGTGAGGAGGGAGAAACGGGATTCAAGCTCAGGAAGGCAGGATGGAGTTGGCTTGGTGAACAGCTTACAGAGTTTGAACTTTATTCTCTGTATAAACAGAGGCAGCAAAGTTCTGTACATAACGTGATCAGACAGGGCTTTGAGCTCTGGTGGCTATTGGAGATAAGACTACAGTGGGAGCAGAGAATTAGAGACAATGGTCCTGGGAAGAATAAGGTTCAGATTTGGGCAGTGAGTGGAAAGGATGTATGAGTGATGATTCACCAGTGGAACAACAGCAAACTGAGGGAAGTTTACCAGCTGACATACAGTTGACCCTTGGACCACACGGGGGTTAGGTAGCAACAACCCACCATGCACTCAAAAAGTCCAAGTATAACTTTATAATTGGATCTACATGCCTGCGATTCTGCACCCGAGAATGCAACCAACTTCAGATGGTATAGTAATGTGAAAGTGAAGGTGAAGTCGCTCAGTCGTGTCCGACTCTTTGCGACCCCACGGACTGTAGCCCGCCAGGCTCCTCCCTCCGTGGGACTCTCCAGGCGAGAGTACTGGAGTGGGGTGCCATTTCCTTCTCCAGGAGATCTTCCCCACCCAGGGATCGAACCCGAGTCTCCTGCATTGCAGGCAGATGCTTTACCATCTGAGCCACCAGGGAAGACTCATGGTGATAAATCAGTGTGATATTGTAATTTAATAAGAAATATACACTTGGTCTTTGTCCCTGCTTCTGGCAAGCTTCTAAAACTCTTGGAATTTCTTATGCAGAGGGTGATTTAAATGTCTTTTGTTACGTTAATGAGACAATTGGTGAAAAGCCCCTAGGGTATTCTCATGGTGGGGGAGGAGGTGGTTGCCAGGAGAATCTAGTGATCAGAAGGTTGGAATTTACCTCCCATCCCAAACTCTGGGGAGAAGGGAGGGGCTGGTCATTGGATTAGTCATTGATAACCCACAATTTAATCAATCATGACTATGTAGTTAGTCAATTTAGTCCCTCAGTCGTGTCCGACTCTTTGCGACCCCATGGACCGCAGCATGCCAAGCCTCCCTGTCCATCACCAACTCCCACAGTTTACTCAAACTAATGTCCATTGAGTCGGTGATGCCAACCAACCATCTCATCCTCTGTCATCCCCTTCTCCTCCTGCCCTCATTCTTTCCCAGCATCAGGGTCTTTTCAAATGAATCAGTTCTTCACATCAGGAGGGCCAAAGTATTGGATTTTCAGCTTCAACATCAGTCCTTCCAGTGAATGTTCAGGACTGATTTCCTTTAAGATGGACTAGTTGGATCTCCTTGCAGTCCAAGGGACTCTCAAGAGTCTTCTTCAATACCACAGTTTGAAAACATCAGTTCTTTGACAGTCAGCCTCCTTTATGGTCCAACTCTCACATCTATACATGACTACTGGAAAAACCATAGCTTTGACTAGATGGACCTTTGTTGGCAAAGTAACGTCTCTGCTTTTTAATATGCTGTCTAGGTTGGTCATAACTTTCCTTCCAAGGAATAAGCATCTTTTAATTTCATGGCTGCAGTCACCATCTACGGTGATTTCAGAGCCCCCCAAAATAAAGTCTTCACTGTTTCCCCATCTGTTTCCCATGAAGTGATGAGATCTGATGCCATGATCTTAGTTTTCTAAATCTGAGTTTTAAGTCAGCTTTTTCATTCCTCTTTCACTTTCATCAAGAAGCTCTTTAGTTCTTTTCTCTCTGCCATAAGGATGGTATCATCTGCATATCTGAGGTGACTGATATTTCTCCCAGCAATCTTGATTCCAGCTTGTGCTTCTTCCAGCTGAGCATTTCTCATGATGTACTCTGCATATAAGTTAAATAAGCAGGGTGACAATATAAATAAGCAGGAGCAGCCTTGACATACTCCTTACCCTATTTGGAACCAGTCTGTTGTTTCCAGATGAGATGAGATGAGATGAGATGGTCTGGTATTCCCATCTCGTGAAGAACTGTCCACGGTTTGTTGTGATCCACACAGTCAAAGGCTTTGGCATAGTCAATAAAGCAGAAATAGATGTTTTTCTGGAACTCTCTTGCTTTTTTGATGATCCATTGGATGTTAGCATTTTGATCTCTGGTTCCTCTGCCTTTTCTAAATTCATCTTGAACACCTGGAAGTGCACGGTTCATGTACTGTTGAAACCTGGCTTGGAGAATTTTGAGCATTACTTTCTTAGCATGTGAGATGAGTGCAATTGTGCAGCAGTTTGAGTATTCTTTGGCATTGCCTTTCTTTGAGATTGGAATGAAAACTGACCTTTTCCAGCCCTGTGGCCACTGCTGAGTTTTCCAAATTTGCTGGCATATTTAGTGCAGCACTTTCACAACATTGTTTTTGAAGATTTGAAATAGCTCAACTGGAATTCCATCACCTCCACTAGCTTTGTTCATAGTGATACTTCCTAAGGCCCACTTGACTTTGCATTCCAGGATGTCTGGCTCTAGGTGAGTGATCACTCCATTGTTATTATCTGAGTCATGAAGATCTTTTTTGTATAGTTCTTCTGTGTATTCTTGCCACCTCTTCTTAATGTCTTCTGCTTCTATTAGGTCCAGACCATTTCTGTCCTTTATCGAGCCTATGTAATGCGTGTGTTAAGTTGCTTCAGTTGTGTCTGACTCTCTGCAACTCCACGGACTGCAACCTGGCAGGCTCCTGTATTCATGGGATTCTCCAGGCAAGAATACTGGTGTGGGTTGCCATTTCCTTCTCCAGGGGATCTTCCTGACCCAGATTCAAGCCTGCATCTCTTACACCTCCTGCATTTGCAGGCAAGTTCTTTACCATTAGCTCCACTTGAACTGTAAAGAAGGTTGATTGCCAAAGAGTTGATGCTTTTGAACTGTGGTGTTGGAGAAGACTCTTGGAAATCCCTTGGACTGTAAGGAGATCAAAGCAGTCAGTCCAAAGGAAATCAACCTGGAATATTCATTGAAAGGACTGATGCTGAAGCTGAAGTTCCAATACTTTGGCCACCTGATGCAAATAACTGACTCACCTGAAAAGCCCCTGATGCTGGGAAAGACTGAAGGCAGGAGGAGAAGGGGATGACAGAGGATGAGATGGTTGGATGGCATCACTGACTCAATGGTCATGAATTTGAATGAGTTCTGGTAGATGTTGAAGGACAGGGAGGCCTGGCATGCTGCAGTCCATGGGGTCGCAAAGAGTTGGACACGACTGAGCGATAGAACAACAACAACGTGGCCTGGGAAGACCGAGTAGGTAATGAAGCCTCCATAAAAACCAAGAAGGATGGAGTCTGGAGAGCTTCTGAGCTGGTGAACACTTGGAGATTCTGGGAGAGTGGTGCCTGGAGAGGTAATGGAAATGCTGATTTCTGTTCTTGAATTGTATCTTTTTATAATAAACCAGGAAACTAATAAGTTCTTTCCTCGAGTCTCTGAGCTGTTCTAGCAAGTTAATCCAACCTGAAAAGGAGGTTGTGGAAGCCTCTTCTTTATAGACTTGCTACAGGTGTTTGAAGGTCGGGGATGGGGGTGTGGTCTGGAGGGAATGAGAGCTTATCCTGTGGAATCTGATGCTGGCCCTGGCTAGATAGTGTCCACATTCACCTGAATTGTGGGACATTCAGCCAGAGTTGAGGAGTCGCTTGGTGATGTGGGAAAAAACACATAGGAATTGGGTGCAGAACCATAGCTGGACCAAGAGTCATTAACTGGGACTTTGTTTGGCTGAGTTGGGTATGCTAGTGGGAGGAACCAAACAACGGGACTAGCGATGGCAAGGGGCACCAGAGAAGCCTTGGGGAAAGGTGTCTTGAGAGAGAACAAAGAGCAAGCAGAGATGTGGCAGGCACCTTCTGTTACCCTCCTGCGTCATTCCCAACAAGGTTTCTCTTCTCTGGTGTTGCTTGAGCTAATAAAATGAGGCCAAGTTTGGTTCTGAAGCAAAGGAAAGTTTAGTTTCCGATCAAAACTGGAAAGATGTGAGTTCTGCTTTAGAGTACACACGCTCCCCTTACAGGCTGGTGGGTGGGGCTGCTTTATATGGGTTTCCTCAGTGGGGAAGGGAAGCGAGGGAAGCAGCAGAGCTCTCCTCCGTCCAGTGTAGTGGTACTGCTCAGGGCTCCAGCTGTCAGTGCTCTGAGCAGCCTCTCTGCACACGGGCCCCAGCTGCCATCTTGGACTTTGAAACCACCTAGCTGAGGTGTTGGTATAGCCATTTCGCAGGAGGAATTCTGGTCTGAAGGCCTCTGCACTTGGCCCCCTGTGAGCATGTGAAACCAGACTAAGCACAAAGAGGGGAGAAAAAGTTTAGGTTTTATCTTGTTACCCAGAGTCTATTTATTTCCCCTGGGAATTGTTAATGGGCCGTGCCAGTGACCCTTCTGGGGCAGAACGCTGGGTAAAAACGGCCCCCTTCAAGGGGGCATTTGTGAGGCTGTGCAGTGAGCTGTGGTAGGGATTGCAGGCGCCTCTGTCTCCCCAGAGAGGCTCTGTGGAAGTAAAGTTGTCTTACGGGGCTTTGGATTCAGACCTCAGTTTTCTCAGAGGAGAGGGTGCCAAGAGCAGGTGCTCAGGAGCAGACCTGCCTTTTGTCTGCTCTGCTGCCAGGATCCTGGTAGGAGAATGGAGTGAGTGGAGATTGCAGCCACATGCTGATATTTTCGCTAATGTGTCCTGTTCCTGCTTCTGCTCTGCTATGAGGCCGTGGCTTTGCGACCCTCAGCCATCTAGCTGGGCCGAAAACATAAGTTAAGTCTGCCTGCTTTGTCCTCCAGCTTGCTCCCTCGGGCTGGGTTCTTCACAGTCTCCCTATAGGTCTGGCCTTCTGCCTAAAGCAGGGGTTTGTCCTGAGAGGCACCACAGTTTACTCAGTCCTTCACTTGTCTTTTGCTTCCTGGTGAGGATTTGTTTTTGCTCCCTCTTCCTTCGTCACCCATACCTCACTGTCATTTTGCGATTCTCAAAATTAGAAAGAAAGCCAATAGGAAAATGGCACTAACCTGTTATTATTGTAATTATCATTCCCTTGAGGAAGCATCTAATTGTATTAACTGGCCTGTGGTGACAACAGTGAACAGACATAGCTTTCATACAGAAATGCCCTTGGTTCTTGGGCTTCCTGGGTGACTCAGATGGTAAAGAATCTGCCTGCAATGAGAGAGAGCCAGATTTGATCCCTGGGTTGGGAAGATCCCATGGAGAAGGGAATCCCAATCCAGGACTACTGCCTAGAGAATTCCATGGACAGAGGAGACTGGTGGGCTGCAGTCCATGGGGCTGCAAACAGTCAGACATGGCTGAGCGACTTTTACTTTTTTCTTAGAGCGTTGAGGGTTTGATACCAAGAACCATGGACACTCATATACAATAGAAGTGACCAAATGTCCTAATTTTGGGGAGTTGATCCTGACTTCTTTTTGTCTTTAATTCCCTCATCTTTTGCTCTGAGACTCTCGGTCTGTCTCTTGAGCTCTCTTGGCTTCAAGTAGGGATAATGAGATCTTATGTGAAGTCAGGGGCTTCCCATTTGGCGCTAGTGGTAAAGAACCCACCTGCTGATGCAGGAGACTAAGAGACCAATATTTGATTCCCAGGCCAGGAAGATCCTCTGGAAGAGGGCATGGAAACCCACTCCAGTACTCTTTGCCTGAAGAATCCCATGGACAGAGGAGACTGGCAGGCTGCAGTCCATGGGGTCATAAAAAGTCAGACACAACTGAAGCGACTTAGCATGCATGCACGTGATGTCAGCAGCAGGACCACGTGATCTCTGAAGGCCCCTCAGAGCCATTTAGACTGTGAGGTGCTATGGAATAAATACCACTCTAACACTTTCGGAGTACTAAACTCCACAATTCTATGAATAGTCTTTATTCAAAGGTCCCTAAAACAAAGTAAAAGTCCAGCAGAATTTCAGAATTCCCACTCTCCAAGGAAGCCTTATCAGATAAGAAAACAGTGTTAAAGGAATGAGATAATACATCCAAATGTTATTGTTGTTTAGTCGCTCAGTCGTGTCTGACTCTTTGCGACCCCACGGATTGTAGCCCACCATGCATCTCTGTCCGTGGGATTTCCCAGGCAAGAATACTGGAGAGGGTTGTCATTTCCTCTTCCAGGGGATCTTTTCAATCCAGGGATCCAACCCTCATCTCCTGCATTGCCGGGTGGGTTCTTTACCACTGAGCCATCAGAGAAGCCCCTACATCAGAATACAGCTCTCTAAAATGTGCATCACTGCGTTGGACAGTTGCAGGGGGGGCTTCATAGCTCTTTCTCCAGGTGACCCTGGGACAGAAGTCTTATATGAACCAGGACTGTGCTAACCACTTCATATATGTTGCCATTTAATGTTTCAACGAAACTGGCGTGGTGTGCACATTTAGAAACGAGGAAGCTGAATCCAGGAAGTTAACTAACTCAGGCTAAGTAATGGTAAAGATGACCTTCAAACTCAGTTGATCCGACACCAGCGCTTACACTCTAAATCACATTTAATGCTTGTCTCTCTGTGTAGACACCAGGAATCTTATTTACGAGAAGAGTCTGTTAGTGATGGCTAGGTTCTGGGAACTCATGCATAAAAAATTAAGAATCTATAAAGAATGTCACCTAACTGGATGCTTGGAGGGCAGAGGGGTTTGGAGAGGGTGGAGGTGTGTGAGCTCTCGTAGCACTCTGGTCTTGCCATCAGGAAAGCTTTCTCAGGTGTTCTGGTCCTGAGCTATCTGTTTAAAGTGTGTCTAAGGTTGAAGGTTGAAGTTAAGAACGTGCTCCTTGGAGGCAGGACCCGTTCCCCTGGGAACTGCAGGGTGTGGTGGTGAGGTGAGGACATAGGCAGGCAGAACAGCGGTCGGATGGACGGCAGCAGCGGGGAGCCTGACAGCTGTGGGGGCAGAACCCTGCACAGCTGTCTGGGGGCGTGGAGGCCCGTGGGGCCGGGCGTGGAGATCCGCAGAGCAGGCTGGCAGGGCACACAGAGCCTAGTGCCACTGCGATGTGTCATCTATGCTCCAGGCGGCTAGGACTTGGGGAAATGACTGTTACCCTGCATGCAGATGGGTCTGTTATGTTTAGGACATCTTCCTCCCAATGGGCTGGCTAAGTGTACTCTTCTACTGCTGCAGCTGCCTTTCCACAAGGTGAGTTCCAAGTTTTCCGTTGTGTTTAGGATGTACAGTGAGCCCAGCGAACTTTAGAGAGGGGGCCCTTTGTGCTGACCATAACCACCAAGCACTATGAGCTAGTCACGTGGCATTGGAGGGGCTGATGTTGAGGCTGAAACTCCAGTACTGTGGCTGCCTGATGCGAAGCACTGACTCATTTGAAAAGACCCTTATTTTGGGAAAGATGGAAGGTGGGAGGAGAAGGGGACGACAGAGGATGAGATGGGTGGATGGCATCACTGACTCAGTGCACATGAGGTTGAGTAAATTCTGGGAGTTGGTGATGGACAGGGAGGCCTGGCATGCTGCGGTCCATGGGGTCACAGCGTCGGACATGACTGGGTGACTGAACTGTGGGATCAGGTACGCACTTTCTTTCTCAGAGGGCACTGAGTCCTTGACCCTCTGGTGAAGGCAGAAGGCCCAGGGGTTCATTGCAACCCTTCTCTGATGCTCTTGTCCCCTTCCTGTCATGAGACTGGGATCTCCTGATGCTTCATTGAATTTTGGTATGCAACAGAGGGAGGGAATCCAGTTTGGCTCAGTCCCTTCTTGATGACTGCATGAAGTTGGCCTTACTCTCTGGTGTGGAAAGCCACAAAGCCAGGAGGCCTGTGCCAGGGCCTCCTTCGTGGCTGATGGGAATCATGCAGCGATGCTCCCTGGAGGGGAAGCCTTTGGATTGGAACACCCATTTCCCACTGGTGCTTGGCTCCGTGGAGGGCCTCTCCTGGGCTAGGAGTGGGACCCAGGGCAAATCTCTTCTCTTCCAGTCTTCCGTGCAAGATGTAGGTATCTAGATGCAGCCAACTGTTGCCAAGGGACCCACAGAGCCTTCAGATTTCCTGGCATGGGTGACGTTCCTCCTCACGAGAGGCTGGCTCCTGGGGTCGTGGCCTAGCTGTGCCAAGGCTACTCCTGCCGTTGGCCTCCCTGAAGTTTAGGCCAACCACATGGGGCTGACAACACTGGAAACTCAAGCATGGCTTTTTCCCAGCAATTCTTTACAAAATTTTAATTTTAGCTGTTTTAAATTATGTAATGGACTCCTGCATACACTCTCTGTACACATTTAAGCTTCACAAAGTGGAAATCCTCCTTGACTACCACTCCTAATTCCATCTCCTCATTATCAGTTGATTTTATAGACTTTCAGATGTTTCCTCCATGCATTTTTTCTCTATATATACATATATCATCCCACGCAGTGCGGTTGTATAATTGGTATCAGATGTACATGCTGTATAAACTTCTTTGAAACACTTTCTTCACTCAACTATCTTAGCAGTTTTTCCAATCAGTATATGTGTGTTTAGTCACTGAGTCATGTCCAACTCTTTGCAACCCCATGGACTGCAGCATGCCAGCCTTCCCTGTCCTTCACTGTCTCCCAGAGTTTGCTCAAATTCATGTCCACCAAGCCAGTGACACTAACCATTTCATCCTCTGCCACTGTCTTCTCCTTTTGCCTTGAATCTTTCCCAGCGTCAGGGTCTTTTCGATTGAGTTGGCTTTTCACATCAAGTGGCCAAAATATTGAATCTTCAGCTTCAGCATTAGTCCTTCCAATGAATATTCGGGGTTGATTTCCTTTAAGATTGACTGGTTTTATCTTGTTGATGTCCAAGGGACTCTTAAGAGTGTTCTCCAGCGCCACAGTTTGAAAGCATCAGTTATTTGGTGCTCAGTCTTCTCTATTGTCCAGGAGGAGATGGTGAAGGACAGGGAATGCAGCAGTCCATGGGGTTGCAAAGAATCAGAAATGACTGAGCAACTGAAAAATAACAACAACACATCCATACATGACAACTGGAAAAACCATAGATTCAACTATATAGAACTTTGTTGACAAAGTGATGTCTCTTCTTTTTAACACACTAATTTTGTCATAGCTTTCCCTCCAAGGAGCAATCGTGTTTTGATTTCATGGCTGCAGTCACCGTCTGCAGTGACTTTGGAACCCAAGAAAAGAAAACCTGTCATTGCTTCCACTTTTTCCCCTTCTATTTGCCATGAAGTGATGGGACCAGATGCCATGATCTTAGTTTCTTGAATGTTGAGTTTCAAGCCAGCCTTTTCACTCTCTTTTACCGTTATCAAGAGACTCTTTAGTTCCTCTTCACTCTCTGCCATTAGAGTAGTAATTCTCTTAACTATTGCAGAGTATTCTGTAATATATCATATTAAGGATACTCTGGACCAATGCTCCCTTTTTATGAAAATATTGGAGAATACCTACATATTGTCCTGAAATGAAATTAATAAATAATATGTTATATATGATTAAAAAGCAATATAATGTTCTAACTGTAATAAAAGGATACAAAGGAAAACAATGTACAATAAATTAACATATACTTTGATATACAAATGACTTGGACACACTGAAGCAGATGACATCATCAAGTAGCCAGATGCTGTACCTCTTTATAGACTCAAGTGAGTGCTACAGTCCCCAGTGCAGACAGATTTGGGTGTGATTTGATGCTAAATTAAATACCCTGGATGACATTGCCAATGACTTCATGATTTTTCTGAGATGATGAACAACTCATGGTAAAGATTCAAACTAAACAAAGTTCCAGTGTGTGTCAGTTTATTTGGTGGGTCCATTCTTAGAAATCATCATATATTAAAATTGTGCAAAAATTGATGTGTGTTTATATGTAGTGGAATTAAGTTTTTGGCTCAGATGTTTCTCACCCACAAGGCTGTGACAGGACACCCAGAATCCTTGATGGATGGGGAAAATTCTTCATTGCATGAGATATGCTGTGGCCCCCAACCAATCCGTACCAATAGTAACCCCAAAGATCATGACAGTCAACACCTGCATAAATTTCCTAGACATCTCCAGTCATTTAATGGAGACATTTATGCTTTTATTTTTTCCTCTAGTTTTTTGCTATTATAAACAAAGTAGAAAAGAAAATCCTTATATTTTCAGTCTTGTGCACTCAGAAGAGTTTTTCCCAGAAAGATAAATCCCCAAGTCACTTCAACTGAGGTGCTCTCACAGGTTGGCTGGGGTGTGAAGTGTGACTTCTCTGCAGGATGGCCCTTTCTGTTCCACTTTTTCTCCTTCCCGGGGAACCCCCAGCCTGGGTCAGAGCTGATTCCTGTTCATTGGGAAAATGCAGAGCCATGGCTTCCCCCCCATCTCCGGAAAGACAGCCCTCCTCTGGATCAGCAGCTCTTACCTGTCCTTCTTTTTTTTAAAAATAATTTTATATATTTATTTTTGGCTGTGGTGGGTCGTTGTTGCAGTGTGCAGGCTTTCTCTAATCGTGGCAAGGGGGGCTGCTCTTCGTTGCAGTGGGCCGCCTTCTCATTGCAGTGTCTTCTCGTGTTGCAGAGCGTAGGCTCTTGGGCGCATGGACTTCAGTAGTGGCAGCACTCAGGCTTGGTAGTTGCGGCTCTCAGGCTTAGTTGCTCCTGGGCATGTGGGATCTTCCCAGACCAGGACTCAATCCCGTGTACTCTGAATTGGCAGGTGAATTCCCATCCACTGTAGCACCAGGGAAGTCCTCTTTCTTGTCCTTCCAACAAAGGCAGCACCTTCATGATTTCCAGGAGTTTGCCCCACTCTCCCCACATATCAGATTCAGAATATGAACAGAATTTGTTATTATCAGATTGATTTTTGGATTAATGAGGTATCTTCCTTGTGCATATTGGTGCTGACGAGTCGCTGTAAAGCGTTTCTTGGAGAGAGGGCAAAGCTGGACGTTTTCTCAGAGAGACTGATGGAAAAGAAAGAGGTAAAAAGTTCTCCTACGGTGACTGGGAAAGAGAGAGAAGAGTCAGGAGCAGGGACTCTCAGACTGGCAGAGAGTTTTGAGGAGCGTTTATCTGAGTCTTTGATGCCCATTCCACGAGAGAGACCCTGTAGGAAGCCTCGGATGAAGCAAATGCTGCTGAACGTTCTGAGGAAAAGCAGCAGTTACAGAACCTTACAAAGAAGATTGTGCTAAGATTTGAGATTTGTTCTTTAGTAAGAAGCATAAAAGGACTTTTATTTATTCATTTATTCTTAATGAAGAAAGGCATTGGAACAGGAAAATTGTGAAAACAGGTTTCCCTTCAGAAGAGGACAACAGTAGAAAAGTTGAGTTTGCATTTTGTTTCTGCTGTTTTGTCTGCTTCCTCAGTTGTGGGTTGTGCTTGTTTTCCTAAATAACTAATATGCAGGCCTCAGCAACGGGCAAATATTTTTAGGTATATTGCCTGGTTTAAAATTCACAGACTTGCCGAGTATTTATTGTTAAATTGTACACACTGAGGTTGAAAGCAAGGAGGAGGTTTAATCCGATGTTACATGTTGAGAGAATGACAGAAGAAAAATCAAGCCCAGGTCTTCTAAAACTTAATTATATGCCCTTTACAAGAAACTGGCTCTATGTTAATTTAACTTGTAGAATGTTAAGATGAGCATTTATTTCGTAACTTTCTTTGGAATGTCATGACAGTTTCCTAGATGCTCTCTAATGTTTGCCTGCTTGGGCAGATTTATTCATTTCCCCCTGTTGGTAAATAAGAAATATTATGGGGAAGAGGAGAAACAGGGAGATGACAAAGCACTTGTTAGTTACTCCAAACAGCAATCTTGGTTCAGAAATTTGAGATTCAGTCACTGAAAAATGGCAAATAGATAGAGCTGGTTTCTTCTGGCCCCACTGGGCAATGGGAAACACTGTCAAGCAGCGTGGCTTTCTGATTTTCCATCCAGGGTAAAGGCAGAGTTATAGGAGTGTCATAATATTTTCCTGAGGGGGGGAAAAACAAAACCCACAAAGACATAGACAGTGTATCTAATAATAAAGAGCAAAATCTGGAGCACACATGGCATCCTTAAATAAGATTAAATGAGAAAACGCTGTATGCAAACGTGCTTAGCTTAATGCCAGCCACAAATTAGGTTTTCAATGAATGTTGGTTCAATCTGAGGTTATATTGCTTTCCTAGAACTCCCTACTTAATAATCTGTGATTTAGAAAAATGTTTCTCTCCTTTTTTTTTTTTTTTCCTGGCCTCACAGCTTGCAGGATCTTAGTTCTGAAACCTCGCCCTTGGCAGTGAAAGCAGAGTCCTAACTACTGGACCACTAAATAATTCTCGCTCCTCTTACTTTTATTACTGGTCTGATGGGGAAAAACTGTCTAATCCAGTAACCTACCTGCCTGGGAGGCCAGTGCCCATTCCCTACTGGCTCTGCACTCACCCAGTCTTCCTGCCACGATTCTGCAATCCTTCCCTACCTNTTTATTCTTAATGAAGAAAGGCATTGGAACAGGAAAATTGTGAAAACAGGTTTCCCTTCAGAAGAGGACAACAGTAGAAAAGTTGAGTTTGCATTTTGTTTCTGCTGTTTTGTCTGCTTCCTCAGTTGTGGGTTGTGCTTGTTTTCCTAAATAACTAATATGCAGGCCTCAGCAACGGGCAAATATTTTTAGGTATATTGCCTGGTTTAAAATTCACAGACTTGCCGAGTATTTATTGTTAAATTGTACACACTGAGGTTGAAAGCAAGGAGGAGGTTTAATCCGATGTTACATGTTGAGAGAATGACAGAAGAAAAATCAAGCCCAGGTCTTCTAAAACTTAATTATATGCCCTTTACAAGAAACTGGCTCTATGTTAATTTAACTTGTAGAATGTTAAGATGAGCATTTATTTCGTAACTTTCTTTGGAATGTCATGACAGTTTCCTAGATGCTCTCTAATGTTTGCCTGCTTGGGCAGATTTATTCATTTCCCCCTGTTGGTAAATAAGAAATATTATGGGGAAGAGGAGAAACAGGGAGATGACAAAGCACTTGTTAGTTACTCCAAACAGCAATCTTGGTTCAGAAATTTGAGATTCAGTCACTGAAAAATGGCAAATAGATAGAGCTGGTTTCTTCTGGCCCCACTGGGCAATGGGAAACACTGTCAAGCAGCGTGGCTTTCTGATTTTCCATCCAGGGTAAAGGCAGAGTTATAGGAGTGTCATAATATTTTCCTGAGGGGGGGAAAAACAAAACCCACAAAGACATAGACAGTGTATCTAATAATAAAGAGCAAAATCTGGAGCACACATGGCATCCTTAAATAAGATTAAATGAGAAAACGCTGTATGCAAACGTGCTTAGCTTAATGCCAGCCACAAATTAGGTTTTCAATGAATGTTGGTTCAATCTGAGGTTATATTGCTTTCCTAGAACTCCCTACTTAATAATCTGTGATTTAGAAAAATGTTTCTCTCCTTTTTTTTTTTTTTTCCTGGCCTCACAGCTTGCAGGATCTTAGTTCTGAAACCTCGCCCTTGGCAGTGAAAGCAGAGTCCTAACTACTGGACCACTAAATAATTCTCGCTCCTCTTACTTTTATTACTGGTCTGATGGGGAAAAACTGTCTAATCCAGTAACCTACCTGCCTGGGAGGCCAGTGCCCATTCCCTACTGGCTCTGCACTCACCCAGTCTTCCTGCCACGATTCTGCAATCCTTCCCTACCTTCCGACCCTGTTGGAAGCTATCACAGCTGCCAGCTGAAATCCCTTGTTTTCTTTCATTTCTGCAAATGCAGGCAAAGTGATGGCAATTTTCTGTGGGGATTGTTAGGAGGAGCTGGAAAACTGGGAATGCCTTTTATCTTCCAGTTTTATTGAGATATAATTTGTGCACAACACTGTATTAATATTTGTTTAAGGTATACAGCATAATGTCTTGACATAAAAACCTCATGAAGTGGTTATCACCTTAAGTTTAGTGACCATCCATCATCTCATATAGATACAAAATTAAAGAAATAGGGAAATTTTTTTCCTTGTGGGGAGGACTCTTAGGATTTACTCTGTTAACTTTCATGTATTACATACTGCAGTGCTAACTGTATTTATTGTGTTGTACTTTGTATCCCTCGCATTTGTTTAGCTTATCATTGGAAGTCTGTACCTTTCAACCACTTCTGCTAACTACTTCTGATCTCTTCTTCTATGAGTTTGTTTTTGAAGTATAATTGACTTACAACACTAGGTTAGTTCCTGGTACACAACAGAATGATTCAATATTTCTATACATTTCAAAATGATCACCATGATAAGTCTAGTTACCATGTGTCACTACACAAAGATATTATGTAATTATTGACTATATTCCCCACACTGTACATTTCATACTTGTGATTCATTTATTTTGTAATTGGGAGTTTGTACCTATTAACCTCCCTCACCTATTTCCCGGTCCACACCAACAATCCCATGTTTGTTCTCTGTACTTATGACTTTTGTTTCCACTTTGTTATGTTTGTTTTGGTTTTCTAGATTCTGTACACAAGTGAAATCATACAATATTTGTCTCTCTCTGAGTTAGTTCACTTAGCATAGTACTGTCTCGGCCCATCCACATTGTTGCAAATGGCGGCATTCTTTTTTATTTTTGGCTGCACTGGGTCTTTGCTGTTGTGCTTGAGCTTTCTCTAGTTGTGGCAAGGTGGGGCTAGTCTTCACTGTGGTATCTGGGCTTCTCACTGTGGTGGCTTCTCTTGTAGACCATGGGCTCAGAGCTCACAAGCTTAGCTGCCCCATGGCATGTGGAATCTTCCCAGACCAGGGATGGAGCCCGTGTTCCCCTGCATTGGCAGGTGGATTCTGAACCACTGAACTACCAGGGAAGTCTAATATTTTTTTTAATGACTGAATAATATTCCACTAGATATATCACCTTTTCTTTATCTGTTCATCCTTTGATGGGCACTTTGGTTGCTTCCATATCTTGGCTATGTTTTTTTTTAAAAAAACTCTTTCTCTTCTCAATTGAATCTAAGAGGAAATATGTGAGCTTCCATATCATGTGGGAACACATTGGAAGAACACAGTGTGTTCTTGCCTCTTTATTTTATCCCCAAATTCCCACTAATGGTGGTATATAGGTCAGCACCTTTTGGCCTCATCCCAAGAAGTGTTTCACAGTCTCTGCCACCAATACTCCCTTCACCCTACACCTCCAGGAAGTTGAATGGTGTTGAATGGTGGAGGTGGGGGTGTTTAAGAATATGAGGAGGCACAAGATGGAAGGGGGTTGGAAAGAAAAAAATCAGGAGAAAAATCACCATTTGAAAAATGGAAATCTTAGATTATGATTTTTTTGAAGCAAAATGATTAAGCCATTTTAGAAACATGACTCATATGACTTCTACCCTTTCTGCCTCCAAAAGATTATGAAAAACACATACTTGGAAGATTTTAATAAAATTATGAGTAATATTAGATCATTTTAATTCCTGTTTATGGAGGACAACAGTCCAATACTTAATTGCAATGGGAAAATGAATCCATGCTTCTAAGAGGCACTGCCATTTACAAAAACCAAGGAAGAATCACTGGCTGTTTTAGTTCATAGCCTTCTACTTATTGCCTTTTCTCATTTTTCCTTAAAATTTCATCAAAATAGTGTGTCTCATTTAAAGAGCCAGATTTCTACCAATTTGTCTGAAAAATAGTGGTTCTTGCTCCATCTTCTTCCATTCCCCCTTCCCCAAGGCAACTGCTTTCCCTTGCTTTCACACTTGTGCATGTGTGTGTTTATGTGTGTGTTCCTGTCCTTGTCTCTGAACTAAATGTTTGCATTGCTACTTTTGATTTTTCAGTCTTAGGCATTCATCCCACTATGGAATGCCTTCTTTCCTTCATTTCCACGGCAGACCCTTTCATCCCACTTTTCAATATAATTTGTGACGTTGGCTAGATCAGTTTTCAGTGCTTGAAATATTATGACTGTGACATGATAAGAAATGTATATTTGGTCCCTGCCTGTAGTTCCTGACACAGGATTCCTAAACCCTGTACAAGGTTCCTAAACCTTGTAATTTCCTGAGTGTTAGGGGCGCTAGGAGCATCTTTTGTTCTCATATATGGTCTTTGATCCCAATTCCTGACAAAGGAGTTTCTAAGATCCTTGTCATCTCTGGAGTGATAAGAGTGACTCTGTATGCTAAGGAGAATGACCGGGTGCACCAGCTTCAGGATGGGAATGGTCACCAGAAAGACCCAGGCTTGACTAGAAGATTGGAGTTTTCAGCTCCGTCTCCAACCTCAGGGAGGGCAGAGGGGCTGAAGACTGAGTTAAACATCAGTGGTCAAAGATCTAATCCATCTTACCCATATAAAGGGATTCTCAGGTGACACAAGGGTAAAGAATCCATCTGCCAATGCAGGGGATGCAAGAGACGAGGGCTTGATCCCTGAGTCGGGAAGATCCTCTGGAGAAGGAAATGGCAACCCGTTCCAGTGTTCTTGCTTGGAAAATTCCATGGACAGAGGAACCTGGTGGGCTCTAGTCCACGGGGTTGCAAAGAGTAGGATATGACTGAGCACGCATGAACCCACATAACAGAACCTCCCGTGTGCTGGAACAATGGGTAACTACACTCAGAAGCTGCCTGCAGCTCGTCTTGTTAAGAAGAAACAGGTTCCGAATGGAGTCATTGTGTTAAGGCTCTATATCAGCAAACCAAGACTTAAGTACCTAACCTAACCACAGTTACAACCTCTCCCAGAAACTTAACCTCTAACCAGTCAACCTGGAATCACCTGGTCAACAATAATAAGATATTCCACTGGATGGGCCCCTTGTGTTTCCCTTGGGAGGGCGACTTTGCCTGAAACAATGCATTCTTTCTGTTAATAATTTTCCTTCTTTCCTCCTCCTCTCCACTTTTAGAAACCTTTACTTCTCTATCGCTGGGTGGAACTTTTTTCTACTGCTGGAAGAGATAGCATGCTGTCCGATTCGTTGTTCAATAAAAAATTCAATTTTTTGAGTTTTTTCAAAAAACTTTTATTCAGTTAGATCTTAAATTTTACTCTGATGACTTTTTTTTTTAACAGTCCTATGTAGCTTTTCATCTAGGTGTTCATCTGAATCCTTTATAATGAACCCATAAATGTAAGTTAACTGTTCCCTTAAGTCCTGTGAGCTGTTAAAGCAAATTTCTTGATGGCTCAGCTGTATAGAATACACCTGCAGTGCAGGAGTCGTGGGCTCGATCCCTGGGTGGGGAAGATCCCCTGGAGGATGAAATGGCAACCTACTCCAGTATTCTTGCTGGGAAAATTCCAGGAACAGAGGAGCCTAGTGGGCTACAGTCCATGGGGTTACAAAGGGTTGGACACGATTGAGTGACTGAGCGTACATTAGACCTAAAGTGGTGGTGCGGGAGCCCCTAATTTGTAGCTGGTTGGTCAGAAGTACAGATGACAAGGGAGGAGCAGTCTTGTGGGACTAAACTCTTAACCTGTGGGTCTGCACTAGCTTCAAGTAGTCCCTGTCATAATTTAACTGTAAAATCTCCAGATGACGACCGGAGACTGGAAAACCGGTTGGTATGAGACCCTCTCTCACCACCTCACCGCCTCAATTTGATGTCAGAAGTGTGGTGAGTGGGGAAACACGTCTTCTTTTCATGTTTCTGTAAATGTTATTCATGATGGAACCATGTATTAACAATATTTTTTCCTCTGGCTTTCTGTTCAGCTAGTGATTGCCTTGTTTTGTTTGCTTTTGCTCTCAAACTCTTTATCAGTGGTTTAAATCTTTCTCAACAACTTGGGGCTCATCAGATATTCCAAGATTTTATTTGTCTGAGAAAGTCTCTCCTGGAGCCTTGTGCCCTGCTTCTCCATGGACATGCCCCCATGCCTGGTGCACCTCCATTCATTTTGAGACCTGTCTCCATTCGTCCCAGTGACTCCTTTATGTCTCTCTTATTCCAGATCTTACATTGTCTGTACCCCATGTCTTCTTTTACCATAGTGTGCTCACTCGCCTTGGAAGAGTAGAGAGTAGTTCCCAGAGAAAGTAAATTTTTATTGAGACTTAGCTTGTCAGAAAAGTCTTTATTTCATGCTTGCACTTGAATATCCAGATAGAGAGCCTCCGTTAGAGACAATTCTTACGTTGCTTTCTATCTTAAAAAACTGCTTTCAAGAAGACGAAAATCACTCAATTTCTAATATTTTGGATTTGGTGTTCTCCTCCCTCTTTGAAGTGTGTAGGATTTTCTCAGTATTCTGAAATTTTATCACGATGTGCTGGATACTTGGTGGATCCTTTAATATGAAGATCCATATTCTTTAGTTCTGGAAATGTCTCTTCACTTATTCTGTTGATGATTTTCTGCCCTCCGTTTATTATTTCTCTCTCTTTTTAAAAATTCCTATTACGTGGGCATTGGATATTGTGGCCTGGTGTTCTCTTGTTTTTCTGCTATGTGTTTTTTTGGCTGTACTTTCTGAGATACTTCATAGATTTTATTTTCCAACTCTTCTACTGAGTTTTACATTTCGGATGTGCTTTTAATTAAAAAGAACTCTATTTTTGAAAAATTTGAGTGTTTCTTTTAAACCACATTGCATTATTTTATATGGTTTTGTCATTTTCTCTTAATTCTCTGGGAATATTGATATTGGGGAGTGGAGGGAGGTTTATCTTACTTTGCTTTTTTTCTCCAAGTAGCTGTTTTATTTCTTTGTTTTAGTTTTATCTTCCACTTTTCCCCAGATGTCCCAAACTCCTCATTGTCTGTTCTGTTGAATAAGGGATGGAGAGGTTGGTTGGGAACCAAGCTCATGAATGGGACTTGCTGATTTTCACTGTAAAGTGAGTAGTATTTGTCTACCAAAATTCCTAGCTTTTGATATATCTTTGCCTCATATGTATTTGGTATACACCCAGCTCAGAGATCCTGTTTCACTCTCCCCAGAAAATACACCTCCAGTGTTTTCCTGGGGTAGGCTGGAGTGGTTGCCCAATATCACCAAAGGGGAGAAGTGATCTCAGAATCTGAACCTTCAATTGATTTTTTGGCTAATTTTTGCCGTTTTTCTTTGATGGTTCCCTGGTGCTAAAAATCCTGAGTAAAAGTTTGTTTCTTGACTGTCCCTTCTGCCTATGCAGAGTTCAATTTCCTCAGCTCTGCCCTATTTTACCGCTCTTCCATCCACACTCTTTCCAGCCTCTCAAGTGTTTGTGCTGCCATTATGAGATGGTGCCTTGAAAATAATTTTTTTTAACAATTCTCTTACAGTCAATTTAGAAGAGTTTTGGAAGGGAGTGAAAGATGATGTTTTGACTCCATCTGTCTTTTTCCTTCTAGTAACTTTTGATTGGGAACTGTAGTGTCAAATTTGTTTCTTTCAGCGGAGTTCTGTCTCCAAACTGAGAAAGTGTGCCTCAACTTTCTCACTTCTCCTCTCCCCTTTCACTGCTATCTGGAGCCCATGGGAGGCATGGCTTGTAAACCACAGATTAGAAGTAGTTGAACATGATTTCTCTCTCCAGGAGACATTTGAGTGAAGTTTATGCCAGTGTGGAAGGAGCATTGATTTATTTCTTAAGAGATTCGTTGTAATGATTCCAATTTGCTCAAATGGCAGAGACAGAAAGAAATATTCCAAAATTCTTGACTTGGAATAAAATTGGACTCTGCACCTCCTTGTGAGCTAAACTCATCATCATAAAAACAACTTTAAAATGTTATTTTTATTTGAAAGGAAACTGTGTAAATTTATCTGAATATTAAGCAATGTTTACCTTGCTTATGAATGTGAAAGTCGCTTAGCTGTGTCTGACTCTTTGCGACCCCATGAACTACATAGTCCATGGAATTCTCCAGTCCAGAATATTGGAGTGGGCAGCCCTTCCCTTTTCCAGGGGATCTTTCCAATCTAGGGATTGAACCCAGGTCGCCTGCACGGCAGGCAGATTCTTTACCAGCTGAGCCACAAGGGAAGCCCAAGAATACTGGAGGGAGTAGCCTATCCCTTCTCCAGTGTATCTTCCTGACCCAGGAATCGAACTGGTGTCTCCTGCATTGCAGGTGGATACTTTACCAACTGAGCTATCAGGGAAGCCCAATTTGCTTATACCTTTTGTTAACTGAGGATGTTGGAAATTCCCAAATTACATTCAGAGAGGTAAAATGCTGCTTCATACTGGATGGCTATCAGATCCAATGTTTTATCCCAAATTATTTCCGTAAATAGAAGAGTAAAAGGAAGGCTGTAGGGTCAGAAATTAGAGCTTATTGTGTATGAACAGCGTTAAAACTGTGCATGATTTAGCTTCACATTTATGTGCAGTCTCATCATTAAATGCATTGTTATTTCCTTCCTTTTCCACCCCTCTCTGGCAGAGACCATCAATTACCTGATGAAACTATGGAAGAATATGGGAGTTTTTGCATACTGAGTCATTCAAAGGTCCAAAGATTTAAAAACTTGCCAAATAAAATGTGTATTTTCCCATGTCTCTAAGATGACTCAATGACTACTTGAATGTAATAAGAAAAAATAAAAAATATATAAGCTAATTAACAGAAACCACAAAAATTCCTTTATAAGTGTAGACCACCAAAATGAAAGAAATGCAAATAGATCTTTTCAGAATCACTCATTTGGAATCTGACCTTCCAACGTTATTGGTTTGACACTAGCCCATTTCACAGAAGACTCAGGCATTATCTTAAAAAAAATATATTGACAACTGCGTTACAAGAAAGGATTTTAAAGTTTCATTTGCAAGCATGAAGCACTTTTAGAAGGAAGAAACATGACCAAAACTTGTGAGAAGCGCTTAGTATTTTGATCACTTTTGTGTAATGGAAGGGTTCTCAAGACAACTTGAAGTGTTGCTCCACCTGTGGCCTCTTTTGGAGGCAGGCCACAAATGGGATATCAAAATTATTCACAACCCAGTGACCGACAGGGAAGCCTGCATGCTGCAGTCCATGGGGTTGTAAAGAGTTGGACACAACTGAGTGGCTGAACAGCAACAGCAACCTAAAAGCTGAGAGTTTTGCTTAATTAGGTGGGAGTTTTTAGGACTTCAAGTGTGGGAAGCAGGGTCTCAAGTACCCTGAGAGAACTGCTATGAGGAAAAGGGTGGGGGCAGGGTATACAGGAGTTTTGCAACAAAGGGCAGGTAGTTTGAACATTGAAAGGTTATTGTTAAACAAAATAAAATATCTCAAGCTAAGGAATTTAACGCTTTTCTATACACGGGAAGTTGCAAGAGTCTGGGCTCACTGAAATCATTCCTTTGATTCGCACCTCAGCCTCTGGGGCCGGTATCCTGTGTTATTCATATTCTAAGTTTCCTCTGATCACTGCTGGATGGCAGGTATTCTTTTCCTTCCTGAGTTTCTCGGGGTTCGCCAGCTCGTTATCGGTTGGTGGCTGTAATTGTTGATGACAGTGACATCTTTTGTTCACTGATGTAGTAGGCAATATTACATTTATGGGGGACATGGGGCCTCTCTAAGACATGTCTGGTGGAGCACTGAGAGATGGATGAGTAGGAACCTGGAGAATGGTATCCTTTCAATCTTCTTATACAAGAGTATTGAAATGGGAGAAAACATTCATTTTATGTAGAGTCTTTAATGTAGAAAAGGAGAAGTCTTGGGAAAGACTGTTTTTGACAAAACATAAGCGTTGATGACTGTGCAAGTCACATGAAGGTTGCCTGTGAAAGAAAGCCTGGAACACTTGGTTACATGTGACCACAACAGGGTGTGTGTGCCATGGCCTCAACTTGCTTCTCGATGACATCACGAAGCTGGCCTTCCACCAAAGGACTCAGAGAAGAGCCAAAATGTTGTGAAACATGCAGAAGGCACTCATTGTTGCTGTCTTTGAGAAAAACTGTCAAAGAACTAAATCAAGTCACTGAAGTTGTACTGCAAAACCATTGATCAGATTGGATGATCTGCTTTTTGATTACCTTCTGAGAAAAATGAAGCAACTCTTCAAGCAAGTGCCATAATCTCTCCTCCCCACCTCCCACGGAAGTCTCCACTATAAATAGTTAACCATGGTTTTATTTACTTTAAATCTTTTACACATAGACCACTCCCCTGTGGAATCTTGAGTGAGACTATGTAAAGTGGGAAGCAAGGCTATTAGCTATCAGTTGTCTCGGGGCGGGGCAGAGAGGGGCAGAAGGACCCTGACTCCAGAATCTTCCCTGCTTCTCCGCCTATATCTCTGCTTTCCTGTACCCTCCTCTCTGTTGTCGTTTTGCCCCTTTTTGTTTGTCTGTTTTTCACATGCATAGGCATTCTTGCCTTTTACAATCCACTTTAGCTGGAAACCCACTTTATCTTTTTTAATGGTTACCTGACCCTGGGTTGGCTGATCTGAACCAATGTCCCTTTGTGTGGCTGCTGCTGCTGCTGCTGCTAAGTTGCTTCAGTCATGTCTGACTCTGTGTGACCCCATAGACGGGACTGCAGGACTGCAGCCCACCAGGCTCCCCCGTTCCTGGGATTCTCCAGGCAAGAACACTGGAATGGGTTGCCATTTCCTTCTCCAATGCATGAAAGTGAAAAGTGACAGTGAAGTCGCTCAGTCGTGTCTGACTCTTAGCGACCCATGGACTGCAGCCTACCAGACTCCTCCATCCATGTGTGGCTGGCGGTGGCAAAATGTAACATACATGAAGTCTCCTTATAAATGGCAAGGTGATGTTCTAACAAGTTGGTTGTTATTATCTTCAGCATTGTTATTGTGTGTGGTTCATCCTACAGATAGCCGTCTCACCCTAAGGGCTCATTCTGAGCACTGTTCTCAGCTCCACTGACCATCCTACCAGCTCTTGCTCCCCTGGCTCCTACTGTGATGTCCACTCTGGATCCCATCTCCCTGTTGACCTCCTCTGTCTTTCCTTTCTCATTATGATGTATCTGCTGCTGCTAAGTCACTTCAGTCGTGTCCGACTCTGTGCGACTCCATAGACGGCAGCCCACCAGGCTCCCCTGTTCCTGGGATTCTCCAGGCAAGAACACTGGAGTGGGTTGCTATTTCCTTCTCCAATGCAGGAAAGTGAAAAGTGAAAGTGAAAGTGAAGTTGTGTCCGACCCTCAGCAACCCCATGGACTGTAGCCTTCCAGGCACCTCCGTCTATGGGATTTTCTAGGCAAGAGTACTGGAGTGGGGTGCCACTGCTTTCTCCATATGATGTATCTACTCCCTCGCATATCCTCAGAGGCTTCTTAGGAAATGATTGATTTTGGTTTTCCAAACACATTGACGCTAAAGTGCTAATGGCTAACAGATTTGATGTTAACACATCAGAGAAACTCAGGTTTTGAGTCGAGACTCCTTGACCTCCAATGTGGAGCCTGCCAGTGAAACTTTAGGCCACAAGAGCAGTCACTGGAGGGGAGACAGAGCCTCTTCTTCGTGTTCCACCACTTGTGCGTATAGATGGGTCTTGGAAGGGTCACGGAAGTTTTGTGGTTATGGGAAGGAAACAAGCATAAGGACATCTTTTAAGGAAAAGTTAGGAAAGAAATAGGATGCTGCTGCTGCTGCTAAGTCGCTTCAGTCGTCTCAGCTCTGTGCAACCCCATAGACGGCAGCCCACCAGGCTCCCCCCGTCCCTGGGATTCTCCAGGCAAGAACACTGGAGTGGCTTGCCATTTCCTTCTTCAGTGCATGGAAGTGAAAAGTGAAAGTGAAGTCGCTCAGTCGTGTCCGACTCTTCGCAACCCCATGGACTGTGGCCTACCAGGCTCCTCTGTCCATGGGATTTTCTAGGCAAGAGTACTGGAGTGGGGTGCCATTGCCTTCTCCAAAGAAATAGTATAGTGAGAAAATAAAGCGCAAAATATGAATATTGTCAATCACCCTCGGAGCCTCTATTCTGTTACCATTTCCCTACATCTGGCTCTCATAAAAAAACAGGCAAATACAGGTTATGCAAACAGACATGGGGTCCCACAGAGTCGGACACGACTCAAGTGACTTAGCAGCAGCAGCAGCAGCAGTAAACAGACAGGATGTCATTGAGCTAGGAGTGATTTGCATGCCAATCGCAGGGAACCTCTTTTCAAATCCTGGAGGACCGATGGGAGTGTGATGGGTGTATGGGAGGAGGGGACAGGGTGGGGTGATGATGTTTGCAGGTAGCTCTGCTTGAATTCAACTCTGCTGAATCCAAGGAGAGAGCCTCTGAATTTGGTCTCAACAGTGTGGCTTGGCCAGACAGCCTGTGCTTTCCTGTGGATGTACCTGGAGTAGAAGCTGAGTCTGAGCAGAGCCTACCAGGAGAAGGTGCCCCCTTCGCCCCCGTTGATCTTCAAGGCCATCTTTCTCATGGAGTCAGTGGTCGCCATGCTGCAGAATGCCTTCATAGTTACCGTGTTGAGCGGGGAGTGGGCGTGAAGCCGGACGCTGCCCGCCAGTGACATGACTGTGGCCTGCCTGGCTGCCTCCCAGGCTGCCTCCTGGTTCTGTCTGCACGGGATGGCCCTCCTGAACAACCGCATGGCCTCCTCTGGCTTTTGTTCCAAAATCTACTATTTCAGCATCCCCTGGGGTTTCATCAACACCCTCAGGTTCTGGCTGACTGCCTGGCTTGCTGTCTTCTACTGCACGAAGATCTCCCTCTTCTCTCACCTCGTCTTCTTCTGGATAAAGTAGAGGATTTCTCGATTGGTTCCCCAGCTGCTGCTGGGCTCCTTGATCTTATCTGGTCTGACTGTCGTCTCCTCAGCTGCTGGGAATACAATTCTTGCCCAGATGATGGCTGCCCAGAGTTCCCATGGAAACACCCTGGCTGGTAGAATACACGCGGTCTATTTGCACTGTTTTCTACCTCATGTAATTCTTATGTGGTTGGTTCCATTCCTCCTGTTCCTGATGTCCACCCTCTCACTCATGGTCTCGCTGTGCCGGCACCTCGGGCAGATGCAGGACCGAAGACCCAGCCCACGTGATCCCAGTACTCAGGCTCACACCATGGCCCTGAAGTCACTTGCCTTCTTCCTCATCTTCTACACTTTGCACTTCCTGGTTATTGCTGTGTACACCCCCGCCTCCAGAAACACTGGCACGGGGCCTGTGAGGTGGTGGCCTTGGCAGGCATCTGTCTGCACTCCAGCATCTTGATGCACAGCAGCCCCAAGCTGAGAGAAGCCCTGAAGAGGGGCTTTGGCAAGCCCTGGACAAGGACCAGTTTGTCTCCAGTTATCAGTATCAATAGCTACTATCACCAAACAAGCCCTGAGTGGCAAGAATGCACAAGCTTTGGGTGCTTTCACTCTTTTTCATTTCCCTCTTTCTTCCCCACTCTTTCTACATCCCATTAATTCTTTTTCCATCCCTCTCAGTTTCTACCATCCCTTCCACTGCTCCTAGTCTCTTGTCTGGGTCCCGAACCACCTTGGACTAGGATGATGGCCTCATTTCCACACAGGCCTCTCTCACTCTCTACACAAAGAACCCTGATAATATTCTCCAGTCCGTACCGTCTTTACAGAGAACTGTGATGGTGGTCAGTTGTTCTGTGGTCAGCCTAAAGGGTTTTTTTTTTGTTGTTGTTGTTTTGAATGGTGGCTTCCCTGGTGGCTCAGACAGTAAAGCGTCTGCCTGCAATGTGGGAGACCTGGGTTCGATCCCTGGGTCAGGAAGATCCCCTAGAGAGGGAAATGGCAACCACTCCAGTACTCTTGCCTGGAAAATTCCATGAATGGAGGAGCCTGGTGGGCTATAGTCCATGGGATCACAAAGAGTCAGACACGACTGAGCAACTTCACTTACACTTGAATGGTGACATAGGTTGTCCCATCCACATCAACTGCCCTCTGTGTCCCTTCTCCGTTCTCAGAGCTCAGTGCCCCTACTGCAGCCTAGGAAGCTTCTTTCTGTCTCCCCACAGGCTCTTCCCTGCTGCCTGTTGTCTTGGTCCATCTGGAAATTCCTTCTTTCCTTTCTCTGTCTTTCTGTTCTTTTGTGCCCTGCTTAAGATTGGTCCCACTCAAGGAACTTTTCTGAACCGTTGAAGTCTGAGGGCATATATGAGTTTTGTGCCCCTCTACGTCCTGCCTGTGATTCTGTGTGTTTGCTGTGTGTTGAATTAAAGCAAATTGTCTGATGTGGCAAAGCTTTTAGGTCTTGGCCAATAGAAGATAGAGAAGGAAAACAAAGGGAAATTGCTATAGTTCTTAATTTTGAGAACCTTACTCTTCCTGTCCACTCACCCAGGACGTTGGCCCTGGATGCTGATGTCTAGGATGGTAGTTTATAAATTACGTTGTTTGCATGTCAGAGTGTGTGCAAAATGATCCACTGGATGGAGAAAGGAAAATATGACAACTTCAATATATTTTTTACCCTCATCTTTTTAATTGCAATGGAGTATGTATTTTATGATATATTAATACATATGAGCAGAGTATTACAAGCATATAATTAAATACATATGCATATGGTGGAATTCATGTTCATAGTTTTTTTCAACTGATGGAGTTTCCTATAAAAAAGTTTGGAGATCAAGAGACAAGAAAAGATGGGGAAAAGCACCCCACATGGTTAAGAGGTTTATATGTCCAAGCGTATCAAAACAGGAATAATAACAGAACAGAAATCATTGCATTATGGTAAATTGTCCAAGAACTGTGGGAAACTTAGACCTCAAGACATTATAATACTAGCTAAGGGCTGAAATACGGCAAGAGGAGAGAGAAAGAGGAGCTAGCAGAGATGAGTTAAGAGGGTGAGGCGTTTTCACTTAAAAGAAGATTAAGGTGTTAAAAGAGAAGATTCCTAAATTGCAGGAGAGAAGCTTAAAGCGTTTCGCAGAGAAAGGGTGAAGTCGGACACAGGAAACTGGAAAGCTGGAACTATCATCAAGAAATCTTTTCCTTTTTTTAAAAAAAAGCAGCAACATGAGTGAGCTGGGAAAGCAATAGCAAATTGCAAGCACTGAATTTTGCAACTTAAGCCACAGCAGGCTGAGTGGAGGCAGCAAAGACAGAAGCATCAGCGATGCCACCTGAACAGTGGCTTTCCCTTGGTCAGAGCTCCAGAACTTAAATATCTTGGGTGGGAAGGGGATGATCGTGTGACCCCCATGTTCTGCAGCATTTTCACAGTCTTTTGAGTTATGCCAGGTCTACTGGGCTTATCTCAGGACTTTTTAGTTGGTTGATGTTCTCATTCTCCCTTTCCTAGGCCCTAGCTCATAAGAGCCCATAAACATTTGGTGGCTTCATCTTGATCAAAGACAGGCTGATATCTCATCCTGACTTTCAAGACCTTCTGGACTCTCTCCCCAGTCTACCTTTTTGGCCTGATATGCCACCATTCCCTTACGGAAATCCTCTGCTGTAGCCAAACTGATCCTTGCGCTAGACATACTCACACTTCCACCTCCTTACTGATGTCATCTCCCTGTGCTTTCAACATACAAGGCATGTCTTTGCTCTTCCACATAAAGGGGCTGTGGCTGCTACTGAATCCCTCTCAGAATTCTTGAAGTGGAAATAGGATGACACATACATTTAGAACCGCAGCCTGGGTGTCCTCCTTTTTTGTCCTCTGAGGGACAGAACCGAGCTGTTTCCCACTCAGGGAATCTACTCAGGATTCCTACCTCTACCACCCTTATTATGATCATATATATGAAGACTGCCTGTTAGAATTTCAGCGTTCTCAGACTTGACTTCTACCAGATAAGAAAATCTGAATATAAGAAAGCAAAGCGTAACAAACAGAAAGCACAAACAACAAAAGAATCACCATAAAACACAACTGTATATTAAAATACAAATGGTTATTCACCCTTTTGGGTTAACTTAACTCTCACTTAGTATATATATGCCTAGTAAATGTTTGTGGTTTATGATAAGCATATGAAAACACTTTCAGGGCAGATACTTATTAATAGCTCATTGTTACAGCCTAGCACCTTTCACAGGGTCGTTACAGCATATTGGAGACGCTTACTAATTGTTGTTAGTCGAATTGAAGAATAACAGTGCATCTTTCTCAGCATATGAGCCATCAAAGATGTAGGAGGCAGATGGGAAAATATATGTTTTCCATATTGAGAGGTTTGTGGCTAGTCAGACTCCAGGGCTATAAGCTCAAAGTTTGCTTTATTGCTCCACGTTTCAGTAGGAAACAGCCGAATGCCACCCAGATGAATGTGGGTGGCAAGGTAGAGAGCAGTTGGGAACTCCATCCCATGCAGCTTTGCATCTTCTCAGAAAGGCAGAGTGAATGAGTTACCTAAGCTCACCTCGGCTTTCCCCAGGAAGACACTGTTCACTGCAGCAAGGTTTCTGTGTTTGAAGAACAATTCCACCTGGACCTTTGTCCCAGATGAACTGGGAACCAGAAGAGATGCTAGTGATCTGCATTCTATTCTCTCTTGGTGGGGTTCTGTGCTTGGAACTGATAGGATATGGTGCTGGTCAGGAGGTGAGTGTACTATCAAATACCCCCTTTCTCTCCTGTTACTTGATCGTGAGCCTTCACCATTGCTGTGTTTGACCAGAAGAATTTCTACTTGCCTTACTCCCTGTGACATATTAACCTGCTTACACTCACCTGAGGATGTAAGCACTCACCTGATTGCTTTTTTGTTGTTCTTGGAATGTCATTCCTGTTGAAAATGTGGCTTTTGCTTACTCCACCTACCTCTAATTAAAGTACACGTCCAATATTCGGTGCCTTGGACCTCTATCGCACCCCTGATGCTTTCCTGAATTCTTCTAGGACTACTTGTCACACCATGGGATGGAGGTCATTATAATAACAATTGTCACCATCACCTTACTTACTTCTTAGGAATGTGTAGAGATTTCTAGTTTACATATACATATCCCTCTATATGCATATAATATATTCACATTTATTTGTGATCCATATTTTACAGGTGAAGAGATAGAGGTTCACAGAGATTAAATGACTAATCCAAAGATCCATAGATAGTGACTGTTCAGTTCAGTTCAGTTCAGTTGCTAAGTCATGTCCCACTCTGCGACTCCATAGACTGCAGTATGCCAGGCTTCCCTGTCCATCAACAACTCCCAGAGCCTGCTCAAACCCTTTTCCATCGAGTTGGTGATGCCATCCCACCAACTCACCCTCTGTCGTCCCCTTCTCCTCCTTCCTTCAATCTTTCCCAGCATCAGGGTCTTTTCTAAGGAGTCAGTTGTTCACATCGGGTGGCCAAAGTGTTGGAGTTCCAGCTTCAGCATCAGTCATTCCAATGAGTATTCAGGACTGATCTCCTTTAGGATGGACTGGTTGGATCTCCTTGCAATCCAAGGGACTCTGAAGAGTCTTCTCCAACACCATAGTTCAAAAGCATCAATTCTTTGGTGCTCAGCTTTCTTTATGGTCCAACTCTCACATCCATACATGACCACTAGAAACACCATAGCTTTGACTAGAAGGACCTTTGTTGGCAAAGTAATGCTCTGCTTTTCTATATGCTGTCTAGGTTGGTCATAGCTTTTCCAAGGAGCAAGTATCTTTTAATTTCATGGCTGCAGTCACCATCTGCATAGAAATATCAAATAATTAGGAAGGGTGAAAACAGAAGGCCTCACATTTCAAGGACATGACTTTCACTTTTCACTTTCATGCATTGGAGAAGGAAATGGCAACCCACTCCAGTGTTCTTGCCTGGAGAATCCCAGGGACGGTGGAGCCTGGTGAGCTGCTGTCTATGGGGTCACAGAGTTGGACACGACTGAAGTGACTTAGCAGTAGCAGTCACCATCTGCAGTGATTTTGGAGCCAAAGAAAATAAAATCTGTTACTGTTTCCATTTTTTCCCCATCTATTTGCCACGAAGTGGTAGGACCAGAAGCAATGATCTTAGTTTTTTGAATGTTGAGTTTTAAGACAGCTTTTTCACTCTCCTCTTTCACTTTCATCAAGAGGTTCTTTAGTTCTTATTTGCTTTCTGCCATAAGGGCAGTGTCATCTGCATACCTGAGGTTATTGATATTTCTTCCAGCAATCTTGATTCCAGCTTGTGCCTCATCCAGCCCAGCATTTCTCATTGATATACTCTGCATATAAATTAAATAAGCAGGGTGACAATATACAGGATTGACGTACTTCCAATTTGGAACCAGTCTGTTGTTCCATGTCTGGTTCTAACTGTTGTTTCTTGACCTGTGTACAGATTTCTTAGGAGACAGGTCAGGTGTCCGGTAGGCCCATATCTTTAAGAATTTCCCACAATTTGTTGTGATCCACACAGTCAAAGGCTTTGATGTAGTCAATAACACAGAAGTAGGTGTTTTTCTGGAACTCTCTTGCTTTTTTGATGATCCAGTGGATGTTGGCAATTTGATCTCTAGTTCCTCTGCCTTTTCTAAATGCAGCTTGAACATCTGGAAGTTCACGGTGCATGTACTGTTGAGGCCCTGCTTGGAGAATTTTGAGCATTACTTTGCTAGCATGTGAGATGAGTGCAGTTGTAGGTTAGTTTGAGTATTCTTTGGCATTGCCTTTCTTTGGGTTTGGAATGAAAGCTGACCTTTTCCAGTCCTGTGGCCACTTCTGAGTTTTCCAAATTTGCTGGCATATTGAGTGCAACACTTTCACAGCATCATCTTTTAGGATTTGAAATAGCTCAAGTGGAACTCCATCACCTCCACTAGCTTTGTTTGTAGTGATGTTTCNTGCCATAAGGGTGGTGTCATCTGCATATCTGAGGTTATTGATATTTCTCCCGGCAATCTTGATTCCAGCTTATGCTTCTTCCAGCCCAGCGTTTCTCATGATGTACTCTGGATAGAAGTTAAATAAGCAGGGTGACAATATACAGCCTTGACGCACTCCTTTTCCTATTGGGACCTACTAAAACTTGTGACAGGGAAAGATTCATCTGTGTCTGATACAGATTTAAGAAACTCCTGGCTTGGTTTGGTGAAGCATGTAGACTGCTTTTCTGCTTTCCACAGGTCTTCTCAAACTCTACTTAAGATCAGTGATTTTTTGAACCATTCAGACTGAGATCCCTCAAAGTCCCTCTGTTTGCTTTAAAATCTCTCAGCCTCATTTTCTGTTTTTCCTCCCTTTCCCGTCTCTATGAGAAGACAGAAATCGGTTTTTCACTTTTCAAGGCTAATGTTCACACTCTCCTAGCCTCATTTCTGTCTCCTGCTCAGTCAAGAATTCCCACTCTACCCATCTTCAACCTTTTCCTCTTTATTGTTCTTCCCTTCTTCTTTAAATGTGCCCCTTACTCTCTTCCCTAAAAAAATAAAGTAAATCCCCTCCATGTTCTTATTGCTTCAAGTGATCAGCCTGCTTATTAGTCACTTGTTAAGAGTCCCCTCCCCCTGCTCCTCCCCACCCCTCCTCCACAGACACACTCTTCTGATGCTTTCTGTTGAAATGTGTTTCTAAAGGACACCCTTTAGAGCTCCTGATCTCTAAATGGGATATCCTCAGCCCCCATTTTCCTGTGTTTCTATGAAATTTGCCCCTCTAAATAAAAAATGATTTCTTCAAAAAATCTGATCAAAATATTTTACAAAAGGTAATACCTGATTTTGGAAGAAGGTTTTAAAATAGGAAAATCAGTGTCACCCATAATTGTGTACCCACACATCTTCTAAAACTCTTTTTTCCTCTTGGCCTCTGAGATGCTGCATGAGGTTTTGTTCCTTGCTCTGTGGCCTCTTTTATGTCTTCTTCACCCTCTGCTATTTGTCTGACTCGGTTTTTTTCCTTAGCCAGCTCTCTTTCTTCCTGGACACAAATCTTCCCCATTTTCCTTTATGTTCACATCTATTTACATATCAATAGGTTCAGTTATGACCTTCGTGTGAATAATCACCAAAGTCTTGGCTGTCTCCAAAACTCTAAGCCTATGTTTCCCTCTGCTTGCTGAGCATTTCTATGTGATAGACCATGAGCACTTCAGACTTAGCAAGTTTGAAACAGCTGTCCCTTTTTTGCCTCCTCCTCTTTCTTTCCCTCCGCCACCCAGTTGAATCTATTTTTTCTATTACTGATATCCAATAAGTTAGACTTACCAACTCTTAGTTTTCACTCCTCACTCTCCATGGAACCCTTCCATCTAATCAGCAACTTGTCTACAATTGGTAACCCTACAACTGTCTGTATTATCTGTTCCTGTCTTCCTGTTCTGGAAGATCCTTCCTTAGATTAGACTGTCGTCTTCTCCCACCTTGACTGCTTATATTTATTTTTCACCACTTACTTTATTACAGTGACTCCCCACCCACCACCAAGTCAAAAGTACCCTTACCAGATTAATCTCTTGACCATTTCACCCATAGCCTTTTCACCGCCCAGGGCCTATCAGTTGAAACACAGGTTTATAAATTGGCATGCACCACAACATGGCAACAGTTTTAACTTTGACATGGAGAGACTCATCTGTATTTGATCTTTAAGATTTAAGAAAACTCCCAGCTTCTGTTCTAGTAGACGCAACCCTATTTTGCAGCAAAATTTGGGTTATCGTTATTCTGAACATGCCTTGAGTTTCCTCCATAGGGTACTACATGTGGTCTCTTATCCCACATCTACCTGGCAAAATTCTATTTAATTTTTTCCCCTGTTTAATTTTTAAAGGTTAATTCAAATGGCTTCTCTTCTGGGAAGCTTTTCTGGATGTGCCCCCACCTCAAACTTTGATCTCTTTCACCTTGGAGGACACAGAAATGAGGTGTTGCTCAGTTGTGACATGAATTCTGCCTTGTAGTGGTATGATCTATATATTCATTTTATCCTTGTGTATGTGGGTTTGTGTGTGTGTGTTTCCTTAGCTGTGTCTGACTCTATGTGATCCTTTGGACTGTAGCCCACCAGGCTCCTTTGTCCATGGGATTCTCTGGGCAAGAATCCTGGAGTGTGTTGCCTTGCCCTCCTCCAGGGAATCATCCTGACCCAGGAATTGAACCCACAACTCCTGTGTCTCCTGAATTGCAGGTGGATTCTTTACGATGACCCTCTGAGTCATCGAGGAAGCCCATTTTATTCTCAGATTTTAAAGTTCTTAGAGGTGTGGGCTGCCTCATTCTCTGCCATGTGTCCCGGGACGACTTACAAATTCTCGCTGCATTGAATGGAATGGTTCTGTTGCACCTGGAATCCTGCTGTAAACACATGCATTTTTGTCTGTATATATATAATCTGGGCTACTTACTACTACCAATTATATTTTTTTGGTTATATTTGAGCTCTATGCGCTTCACTGTCTGGCTAGCTTGTTTTTGGAGATCAAACATATATCCTGTTTCTCTTGAGTTATACACAGTGTAGGAATAATAAATGGGCGAGAGAGTAACATTTGCCTGATTTTTTTTGGATGCCTTTCCCTTCTTTCTTCTGTGTTTACACGTTGCTAGGCAACCGTGAACCGCCTTCCTCTGGAAATTTGCGTGAAGCGCCATTTCTCCTCTTTGTTACTGACCCAGTGGCCCTTTCCTAGCATGCTCTATCAGTTCCTCTTTGTTCCTTCCACTGTTCGTATTGTTAGCCTAGGAGAATTAAGCATCTACCCCAATCTGATGATCTTCCTTATAGGAGGAAGTTCTCCTGGAACTTTTTAAAAAAACTTTTTATTTTATATTGGAGTATAGCTGATTAGCCATTAACTGACCATGGCGTTGCAAGGTTTACACACAACTTAGCGACTAAACCACCACCAGAGCTGATTAAAGATGTTGAGATAGATTCAGGTGCATAGCAAAGGGACACAGCCTTACATATACATATATCCATTCTCCCCCAAACACTTCTCCCATCCAGGCTGCCATGTAAGGTAGAGCAGAGTTCCATGTAGTATACAGTAGGTCCTTGTTGGTTATCCATTTTAAATATAGCCATGTGTATATGTCCATCCCAAACTCCCTGCTGCTGCTGCTGCTGCTGCTGCTGCTGCTGCGTTGCTTCAGTCGTGTCCGTCTCTGNATATATCCATTCTCCCCCAAACACTTCTCCCATCCAGGCTGCCATGTAAGGTAGAGCAGAGTTCCATGTAGTATACAGTAGGTCCTTGTTGGTTATCCATTTTAAATATAGCCATGTGTATATGTCCATCCCAAACTCCCTGCTGCTGCTGCTGCTGCTGCTGCTGCTGCTGCGTTGCTTCAGTCGTGTCCGTCTCTGTGCAATCCCATGGACTGCAGCCTACCAGGCTCCTCCATCCATGGGATTTTCCAGGCAAGAGTACTGGAGTGGGATGTCATTGCCTTCTCCACCAAACTCCCTAGCTATTCCTTGAATACTCAGGGAAATATAAGAGAAATAGTGTTTGTTGTATTTTTAAAATGCCTAGTAATATTGTCATTAATTTTTTTTACCTACAGTCTAATTTCATTATGCTTTATGATGGTGTTAATGGCAATCATTTATGAATGCTTATTTTGTATGAGTGATGGGACCAGAAAATCTATTTACTTATATGCTTAATACAATGAATTCTTAAAACAACACTGCAAAGTAGAAACTGAGGCTTAAAGCAGTTTACTGAGGTCTCATGGCCACTGTATGATATAAGAGAACTGGGATGTGTGTGTGTGTGTTAGTTGCTCAGTTGTGTCCAACTCTTTGTGACCTCATGGACTGTACCCACCAGGCTCCTCTGTCCATTGAATTCCCCAGGCAAAAATACTGGAGTGGATAGCCATTCCCTTCTCCAGGAGATCTCTTCAACCCAGGGATTGAACCTGGCTCTCTTGCATTGCAGGCAGATTCTTTACTGTCTGAGCCACCTGGAAAGCCAAGAATTGGGATACTTTAGTGCTATAATATGTAAACCAGTGTGACATTGGTGTAGGGATAGGTAAGTACATCAGCAGACAATCCAGATAATAGTTACATGAAAAGTTATATTTAATAAGTAAAGCATTTCAACTCAGTGAGGGAAAAGATAGTCATTCAATAGTGTGGCAACAAATATAAACATTTTATTTTAGATTCCAGACAGATGATCTTTAATGCAAATGTTATTTAATTTTTTTAAAGCTCCCCATTTTGGATAATTTAATTTTCTGATATTTTTACTCCATAAACATTGTCTTTATATTTCACAGAAATGGTAACTGTTTTCTCCCTACCTTTTTAGGTGTCATTGTAAACTATGTATGTATTATCCTTCAGCTCCCACAATTCAAAGTCCCTGTTTTCATAGGCCGTCCTAAGCCAAACTCAAAATACCTACTCATAATGGAAAAATTGTAAATTTGACTACAGAAAAATTTAAGACCTTTTAATAAAATTTTTTATAAACGTAGGGATCACTGAAATCCTTTTCAGTTTTAAGGGAAAAGTAGTAAAAAGATAAAAGCTAATATCTCTAGTGTATAAAGAGCTTCTACCAATCAGTAAGAAAACTACAGACAAATTGATAGAATATTGATTAAATGACAAAAATAAAGATTGCCAAGTAAACATGTGAAGTTTATCATCACTATTGACTAAGCTAAACAAGAGTTCTGCTATGAACACAGTTGCATAAGCCAATGTTTTTCCCCCTCCTTTCCCTGGAAATCACATAAAAGCCACAAGAAAGTGGAAAAAGGTTATGAAAACTACATTTTAGATAAAGCTAAGAGACAGATAATCCAGAAATTTCAAATTACGCAGTATCACAGATGAGATCAGGTAGAGTCAAGAAAGAAGACTAAAAGAAGTATGACGAGACATGAGAGGGCCTGGCGGGGACAGGGAAAGTATTCCAGCAAAAACACACTCTTCAGAAAAGAGACAACTTGAAATGCAAAAGCCCCTTAGTATGCATGTGATAGCTATCTATTGATGCATAACAATTGCCCCAACAGTTACTGGCTTAAAACAACCTTACTACAAACTCACAGCTCCTGTAGATAAGAAATCCAGGTCTATTGTAACACCGTGGAGAATCTCAACTGTATTTTCTGGCTCTGGGTCTCTCACAGGCTACAGTCATCTCCAGGCTCAACTGGGAAGGAGCCACTTTCCAACTCACTCATAGAGCTATTGGAAGGAGTCAGTTACTCATGAGTTGTTGGACTGAGCTGTAAGGTCCTCATGAGCTGTTGGCTGGAGGCCTCTTTAAGATCCTGGCCACAAAACCCTCTCCTTAGACCAGAGTGAGCAAATGGGAAGGCAGAAGGTGTCAGCAAGAGAGAGAGTGCCAGCAAGACGGAAGTCACGGACTTTGTAACATAATTCATTATTTTTCTCATTATTGTTCAGAGGTAACAACCAACAGATTTGGTCAAAAAAAGTATGAGGAATGAGAAAATTATATAAAATTATGTTTAGAAAGGTAAGCACTAGAACCAAAAAGGCATATTTTTCTTAGAATTAATAGAGCCACAAACAAAACTGAAGAAACATACAATAAATATAAATACAATACAGATCCTAAAAAAACACCCTTTCAAAAACAGAGCATAAAACAATGTGCTAGAAGTAAGACTAAACATATTGGATATACAATTAAATAAAAATGGGCTTTACACCTAAAAACACTGGTCTTCGGATTATCTAAAGAGCAAAGCACAACTTTGTGATATTTCTAAGATCCATAAAAAGAGAAAGTTTGAAAATAAAAGAATGAAAAATAATATGTCAAGTAAATGCCAACAAAAGAAATTTACACCTAAATGATCAATGAGATAACAAGAAAAGTTTTTAATGTTAAGAGGTAAAATACAAAATTAAGATAGAAATAGTATAAATATCTATATGACAAAAAACATAGCAGTCTTATTTACGGAGGCTTTCCTCGTGGCTCAGACAGTAAAGAATCTGCCTGTAATATGGAGACTGGGTTTGATCCCTGGGTCAGGAAGATTCCCCTGGAGAAAGGAATGGCTACTCTCTCCAGTATTCTTGCCTGGAGAATTCCATGGACAGAGGAACCTGGCTGGCTACAGTCATAATGATAAGAAATATAAGCAGAATTACTAAAAGACTTATTCTTTGTCAAATAGAGAAAAAATTAAATATAACCAAACGTTAGCTTTTATTGATAAATGTCAAACTGTACACTTTCAGAAAACCCAACTTCTTTGTAAATACTAGTGGAATAGTCATGAAAACGAATCTAACAAAAATTCCATAAAGTAATTACAACATGATCTCACTTAAGCAACAAAATCCTAAAAAAAATTAGAAAGCATTGTCCAATAGTACATTAAATCATCAGCAAATAGAATTTAATCAGGAATTCCCTGGCTGTCCAGTGGCTAAGACTTTGCTCTTGCACTGCCAAGGGCATGGGTTCAGTCCTGAGTGAGGGAACTAAGATCCAGCAAGATCTAGCCAAAAACAAAACAAAACACATAGAGTTTAACCTGAGAATTTAAGGATGATTCATTATTAGGAAATTCATTACTATAAACTATCTCATTAATAAATCTAAAGGAAAATTCATATAATCAACTCCCAAAATGCTAAAATGCACTTGAAAAAGTTTAATAGAAATTTTTGATAAACTACTCAATCATACATATATTCAATAACATGACACATATATCTATCTCAACCCAAACCTGCAGCATATTTGACATTCTTAAAAAATTCAAAATATTAAAAGAATGAATATTATCACCACTATTTTCATTTTAACATTATAAGATCAAATATAAGAGAAATTAGTTGTAGACACTGAAAATAGGAGATAAAAATATATGTCTGCATAGTTTAAAAGTCCAAACATAAATCCAAAAATAAAAGCCACTATAGAGCAATAAGAATTTTGTAAAATTGTTGCTGTTCAGTCGCTCAATTGTGTCCAACTCTTTGTGCCCCCATGGACTGCAGCACACCAGGCTTCCCTGTCTGTTACCATCTCCAGGAGCTTGCTCAAACTCATGTCCATCGAGTTGGTGAAGCCATCCAACCATCTCATCCTCTGTCGTCCCCTTCTCCTCCTGCCTTCAATCCCTCCCAGCATCAAGGTCTTTTTAAAAGAGTTAGCTCTTCACATCAAGTGGCCAAAGAATAGTGGGGTGTAAAATAAATGCATGGAAATAAAAAATTTCTAATACATACAAATAATCAAAACTCAGAAAATAGAAAGATTCTATTTGCAAAAACAACAAAAGTAAAATACTTAGAAATAAATTTTACAAGAAATATGTAAGACATATATGAAGAAAACTTCAAATTACTCAAGAGGACATGGAAAAAGATATGAATCAATGGAATACAATACCATGCGCTTGGATGAGAAGAATCAGCACTGTAAAGATGTCAGCTACTCTAAAATTAATTTCTTATGATAGAAGAACTATAAAATCAAAATTTACCCCCTCTTTCTAAACCTATAAAAAGAAGGTGCTAACATTCTAAGGTTAATATGGAAGTTGGAAGAACCCTCCCCACCAAAAAACGTGTAGATAAGGTCTATCATACATTAAAAAGGATGATTTAATTTGCCTATGAACCTCAAAGTTTAAAAAAGGTATGTGACTCTACAATAGTAGAATAGATAGTCCAGAAAGCAAACATTTATAATATGGGAATTTAGTATAAATTCAGTAGATAAAAATTATATTTCAGATCAGGAATAAGTGGATTATTCAATAATTGATACTGAGATAACAGGATGGCCATCTGAAAAAAAATTAAGGTGCTGCCATATAGTGAGATAAAGTCCAAGTGGATCAAATATTTCAATGTTAAAAACAATAAAGTTACTGGAAAAAAGTGAGAGGATGAAGATTCTTTTAAAGCCTCAGGGTGTGGAAAATCTTTTAAACTCTTAAATGATTGATTAATGAAAGTTAAATTCTGCATGGTAAAATTTCATAAGAGAGTTGAAAAAAAAATCTTTGAAAATATATGCATTCATAGCCAAAATTTCATTCTTTAATATATAAAGAGCTCTTACAAATGATAGGAAAAAGATCAACAACCTCAAAGCAGGACTCCCCTGATAGCTAAATGGTTAAGATTTTGCCTTGCAATGCTGGGGCCATGGATTCAATCCCTAGTCAGAGAACGATCCCACATGTTTTGAGCTCATGTGCCACAAGGAAAGATCCTGCACAAGGCAACAAAGATCCCACATGCCACAGCTATGACCCAAGGCAATCAAGTAAGTAATGAATATTTTTAAAAAAAAGAAGAAAAGGAGAAGAGTCAGGTGATAATGAATACATAATTCACAGAGAAGGAAATACAAATAGTTCTTAAAAACAAGAAAGGTAGTTGAGTGAATTTATAACAAAAGACACACAAGTTAAAACTATATTGAGATACCATTTTTTTTTAACTATCCATTTGGAAAAACTCCTAAACTTTGGAAGTACTTTTTGTCAAGTTATTGGAAAAATATGTTTTCTGCACATTGCTGATGGAAGTATGAATTAGTAAATCTCTGTGGAGGACAGTTTGGCAATATCTATCAAATTTACTGGGCTTCTCTGGTGGCTCAGTGGTAAAGAATCTGCCTGCAAATGCAGGATATATGAGTTCAATCCCTGGGTTGGGAAGATCTCTGGAAAAGGAAATGGCAACCCACTCCCGTCGTATTCTTGCCTGGGAAATCTCATGGACAGAGGAGCCTGGTGGGTTACAGTCCATAGAGTCAAACATGACCTAAACAAGTGCAGCCTTTGATTTGCAATCTCCCCTTTGGATTTTGGTGTATATTACCTTCTCATGGATCACAATTAACACCTTTACCCTCTTGGGGATGCTGGGCTTGAGTATGGTTATAGTTCTTGAAGTAATGAGGGGAGAGAGCGTGTGTTACGAGTAGGCTCAGTAATGCCTTCCAAGGAACTACCACAGAGGCATCCATGACGGGCTCTGCGGGGATGGGGTGACTATCTCACTCAGATAAGGGAGGAAGAGTTGCCTCTATTGATAAAGAAGATTTGACAGAATTTAGAGATACAAGTTTCTAGCAAACTGCACTCCAGATCTTCCTATAATATCAGACAAAGATGACACCTGTAATGACCCTGAAATTGGGAAAAATTGAGGGCAAGAAGGGAGAAGGGGGTGACAGAGGATGAGATGGTTGGATGGCATCACTGACTCAGTGGACATGAGTTTGAGCAAGCTCCCAGAGATAGTGAAGAACAGGGGAGCCTGGTGTGCTGGAGTCCATGGGGTCACAAAGAGTTGGACTTGACTTAGCCACCAAACAACAAAGAGCGTATTAACCTTGAAACTCCCTGTTGTTGTTGTTTTGGTCTAGCTTCTTCCCCTTGCCCTACCTTGTATCTCTTAATTTTCTATAGAAAATTAGAAAATTTAAGATTTCTATAAAAGTCACTTGCACAGGGACCTTCCTGACAGGCTCTGATTCTGGAGAGCTTGATCTAAAAAAGTGGTTTGATCTTCAGATTGTATCTCTCTGATCTACATTTGTATATCAGACTTACCATGTGCAAAACTGAACTCTGGTATCTCACTCATCGAGCTTTGATTACTACTTTTCATGTTTCTGGATGTGGCCATTCATCTAGCTGCTCTGGATAAAACTTGCTACATTTCAGTCAGGCAGCAGTTCTAATGCTAAGCCATTTAACCTAGAGGTAAACCATTTTTAGATAAACTGCTTTGGGGTTGGGTTCATATGCAATAAGCAGCTCCTTCACTGCAATCTGTTGAAAGCCAACCCTTGACACAAGAGTTTGAAAAAACTAGGGTTAGAATTCCTAATTCAACTTTCCAAATGAACATGTTTACCACCACCTTCATTGCCACCACTCAGTGCAGGGCACTATTATCTCTTGCTTTATTGCAATGGCCTTCTAATGGGTCTTGCAGCTTTTACTCTTGCTTGCCTTTGGTCTATTTTCAACATAGCAGCTAACAAGATCCTTTAAAAATATGTCACATCTCTTTCATAGTTCTCCGCTTGCTTTTCAACCTGGAGCAAAAGCCTAAGTTTTCATGATGAACTAACATGCCCTTAATGATTTGTCCTCCATCTCATACCTTTAAAGTCATATCCTGCTCTTCTGCCCTCCTCTCCTCTGCTCTAGCCACTTTGTCTTCCTTTGATGCCTCTTGACTGTGCCTGGCGTATATATGGCTCTCCATGGCCCCTGTATTTGATGATCCCTGGTTGGCAGGCTCTTCCCCAGGTTCTGGCATGGTTCACTCCCTTTCTTCTTTCTGGCATTGTCACTGTCATCCAAATTACAGTCCTCCATTCCCTGCTCTGCTCTCTCTCTTTCGTGTCATCATCATCTATTTTACTTATTTGTGTATTTGTTTTAATCATTTGTTTCCCTCGATCTAACATAAACTTCATAAGGACAGGGATTTGTATCTTTTTCCCCCACTGGCAAATGGTAAGCCATAAATATTTATTGAACACATGAATGTCTTATTTTATCATAATTACCTAGATTTATTTATTGTTGTAAAATTCCATTATTTCTATGCCCGTAGAAGTAACTATGGCTACTAGAAGCTGGATCATCAATTGATATTCTCTTATAAAGTCAGACACTTCTGTGATTTTTGCTGGTTCACTAGTAAAATATTTAGTCTTCACATTTTTCTACAGTTGTTAGAGGCAATTGCTGCCATACCTCTTTTACATTTGAACAAGATTTTATGGACCATCTAGACATGTAGACCTAGGTACATATCTCCCTGCTAAGTGAAATGGAGATATGAAAATAGGATTTAAACCTACTGTGTAACATACTAAACCAGTTGGAGGAATATAGAACAGTTAAGAACTATGGTGTTGGAGAAGACTCTTGAGAGTCCCTGGGACTGCAAGGAGATCCACCCAGTCCATCCTAGAGGAGATCAGTCCTGAATGTTCATTGGAAGGGTTGATGTTGAAGCTGAAACTCCAATACTTTAGCCACCTGATGCGAAGAGCTGACTCATTTGAAAAGACCCTGATGCTGGGAAAGATTGAGGGCAGGAGGAGAAGGGGATAACAGAGGATGAGATGGTTGGATGGCATCACTGACTCAATGGACATGGGTTTGGGTGGAGAGGCCTGGTGTGCTGTGGTTCATGGGGTTGCAAAGAGTCAGACATGACTGAGCAACTGAACTGAACTGAACTGAAGAACTCAACTGACCATTGTCAAGTACTAGTAGTTCATATAGTAAAGAGAGAGTGAAAGAGAGAGAGTTTTCAATAGAGAGAATTCTAAAATGGAAATTAATCAGATACAGTTATCTAATATCATAATGTTTAGCCACAATTATTTTTGTCTCGGTTACGTGATATTGGGGAGTTTCCATCTATCTTTGATAATAGTCTGTTTGATTTTGACATTTCTTACCATCACCAATGGCCTCCTTTCCTGAATTTTTATAGAATTATAGCCTGTATCACTGGCCACTCTTGTGTGATTCACTCAGGTGAAGGGTAATAATCTTGATATTAAAAAAAGTCATGGGACTTCGCTGGTGGTCCAATGGTTAAGGACTCCAGACTTCCAATGCAGAGGGCCTTATACGCTTCCTAATCAAGGAACTAAAATCCCACATGACCCATGGCACAGGCCAAAAAATAGTCACAAGATCAAGGGCTTGCATGGGAGGAGAGTTGTGAAGGGAGATAAACAGTGAAATCAGGTCAGAGTTGTGAAGCAGGAGTGAGCCAGAATGCAGCTTCTGGTGGCTGCTCATGGGGTTGGCCTCTGTCACAGGCTTGTAATGAATCTAAGTTCCAATGGTTTGGATGGTTGGCCTTGGTAACAGATAAAAGCTTTTGAAGCTGGGCTTTAGCAGCAGGCAGCTGGATGCATTTTGAACTTCAGTAGGCTAAGCTGACTAACACATCTTTTAACTATAAATAATACTTTTCCTGGACTATAGTGATGAAAATTCAAGGCTTGGGTGAGGGGGTGGTTGGCAGTTTTTTTCTTTTCTGGACTCTTATTTTCCTTTTAATGGACATGAATTTGAGCAAACTCAGGGAGACAGTGAAGGACAGGGAAGCCTGATGTGCTGCAGTTGCCGAGAGTCAGACATGACTTGGCGACCGAACAACAACAACAAAATTTCCTTTCAATAAAATTAAACCATTTTAAAGAAGAACTTGAAACATTATTTACAGAATAACATTCATTCTGTTTTTCTCAAGATGATTTTTTTTTTAATGAGAAAATACTCCTGTGTATTCTATCACATCAGAACTAAAGTGCAATAAATTTTGAAAGCAACATGGAAACTCTGCCTTCAGGGAGAACTATAGCTATCATAAGATAAGGGACTAGGACTAGTTTTTTGAGGTTGGCAGCTTCCTACCTGCTGACAAACTCATTGGGAGCACTGAGATTTGGGTCAACACCAAAAGTAGGATCTATTCAATCCTGTAGGGATCAGATTCAAGAAGACTGTTGATCTTATTGCTGGACAGTTTCAAATGGAGAAGGAAAATTTAGACTTTGAGATTTAGATTCTATATTCAAAGATTTAGAACTGGAAAGCATTTGTATTCTGACTGCTTTGTACTGTAACAGAGAAATCCACCAGGAAGCTGGGATGAAAGCTGCCTTTCTCAAGTTAAAGCTAAGGACTGTATTTATGTGAGTGAATAACAGTATACTTTCCTTAATCTGTGTTTGCAATTTTTTGTTACATGTATTATTGCTAAGTTCAGTTCAGTCGCTCAGTCATGTCCGACTCTTTGCAACCCCATGAATCGCAGCACTCCTGGCCTCCCNCCCATGGGCATAGCTTAGTTTCATTGAGTTAGACAAGGGTGTGGTCCTAGTGTGATTAGATTGACTAGTTTTCTGTGAATATGGTTTCAGTGTGTCTGCCCTCTGATGCCCTCTTGCAACACCTACCATCTTACTTGGGTTTCTCTTACCTTGGGTGTGGGGTGTCTTTCACGGCTATTCCAGCAAAGCGGAGCCACTGCTCCTTACCTTGGATGAGGGGTATCTCCTCCCTGCCGCTCTTCCTGACCTTCAACGTAGGATGTCTCCTCTAGGCCCTCCTGCACCCGCGCAGCCACTGCTCCTTGGACGCGGGGTTGCTCCTCCGGGTTGCCGCCTTGGCCTTGGAGACGGGGTATTTCCTCTCGGAGTTGAGTTTTTGTATTTTTTGTATTGTAGTTGAGTTTTACCAATGTGTTATTTTGGGGAAAAATCATCACCAACCTTTAGTAGCAAGACCAGACTCTTAGGGCTCTAACAAGTAAGGCTGAAAATATTTTTGTTTGTACAATGTCTGTGTTTCTTTTCAGCATTTCTAAGTTAGATATATGCATTACTACTTCTATTATCATGGCACTTATATAAATCTTGTCAACTCAATCTCCTCAAAGAACCAAATATTAAAGCACATAACTAAATATGCCAATAATGCAATTTGTACAAGGGTGACACAGAGATTATTTTAAAAAGAAAAAGCAATCAAGCTCATTCAACAAATATTTATTTCCTGAGTGCCCACTATGTGGGAGATGTGGGGGCTGGAGATGACCATCTTTGTTCTTTAGAACAACAACATAACTTTCTATTAGTCCAAAAGCAATGTCTAAAATTCAAGCATGCATTTAAAATATTAAGACCTTTGCTGTGTCCAGAAAATACTCTTTGAGAAAATACTTTTTTTTACCGTGGTAAGAATAAACATAACATAGAATTCACCCTTTCAGCCATTTAAAAGTTTACAGTTCTGTGGCATTAAGTACATTCACATATTGTCACCACCTAATTCCAGAACTTTTTGCATCCTCTCCAACTGAAACTCTGTGTCCATTAAACATTAACTTCCCATTTCCTTCTCCCTCCTAGTCCGTGGCAACCACCATTCAACTTTCTGTCTCTATGAATCTGACTGCTTTAGGAACCTCCCATAAGTGGAGTCATATAGCCTTTTTGTGACTGGCTAATATCACTTAGCCAAATGTCATTAAGGTTTATCCATGCTGTAGCATGTATCAGAATTTTCTTTTCTTTCATTCTTTTAAAAATCCATTTATTTGGCTGCACTTGGTCTCAGCTGTGGCACAGAGATCTAGTTCTCTGACCTACTTTGGGAATGGGGAGTCTTAGCAATTGGACCACCAGGGAAGTCCCAGAATTTTGTTCTTTATTATGGTGGAGCAATATTCCATTGGCGGCGTGTATCACATTTTGTTTATTTATTTGTTAATGAACACTTGGGTTGTTTCCACTTTTGGGCAATTGTTCCTGGAAGAATAATTCTTCTATGAACATAGGAATTACTGTAAGTCAGTCTTTGCTGTTCAGTCACTAAGCCACGTCAGATTCTTTTCGATCCCGTGAACTGCAGCAGTCCTAGATTCCCTGTCCTTCCCTAGCTCCTAGAGTTTGCTACAACTCATGTCAATTGAATTAGTGATGCCATCCATCCATCTCATCCTCTGTCTCTCCTGTCTCCTCTTGCCCTTAATATTTCCCAGCATCAGGGTCTTTTCCAATGAGTCAGCACTTTGCATCAGGTGGCCAAAGTATTGGAGCTTCAGTCCATCCAATGTATATTCAGGGTTCATTTAGAACTGACTGTTTTAGAACTGACTGATTTGAAGTCAGTCTTTAGAGTAATATACAACTCTGCATAATAGTGGGACCTTGAATACTACTACCAGTTCTATCCNCCCTTAATATTTCCCAGCATCAGGGTCTTTTCCAATGAGTCAGCACTTTGCATCAGGTGGCCAAAGTATTGGAGCTTCAGTCCATCCAATGTATATTCAGGGTTCATTTAGAACTGACTGTTTTAGAACTGACTGATTTGAAGTCAGTCTTTAGAGTAATATACAACTCTGCATAATAGTGGGACCTTGAATACTACTACCAGTTCTATCCACCCTGCCTTGTCCTACACTATGCCAGATCAGCCAACTCTTCCTAGTGTTAAATCATAGGGTTTTGCAGGTCAAAGTTAATGTTGGACCCAAATTAGTTATTTAGTCTTCTTTATTTAAATATACCACAAATGGTTTATTAGTTTTAGAACTTTAGTATTTTTTTTGATAATATATGATTGTTGTAGGAAACTGCTGCTGCTGCTGCTGTCGCTTCAGTCATGTCCAACTCTGTGCGACCCCATAGACGGCAGCCCACCAGGCTTCCCCGTCCCTGGGATTCTCCAGGCAAGAACACTGGAGTGGGGTGCCATTTCCTTCTCCAATGCATGAAAGTGAAAAGTGAAAGTGAAAAGTGAAAGTGAAGTCGCTCAGTCTTGTCCGACTCCCAGAAACTAGAATATTGTAAAAAAGTTTAAAAACCACTTAAACTTAGGCTTCCCAGGTGGCTCAGTGGTAAAGAATCTGCCTGCTAATGCAGGAGACACAGTTTTGACCCCTGATCTGGGAAGATCCCACATACTGTAGGATAACTAAGCCCGCCACCGAAGACTAGCCCTTACTCATTGCAACTAGAAAAAAGCCCATGCAGCAACAAAGACTCAGCACAGCCAAAAATAAATAAATAAACAAATAAACATTAAAAAAAAGTACTTTAACTTCAAGCCTGACACTTGAAAGAAAATCCTAAATTAAAAAAAAAAATCACTATGTCCTTTCAGACACTTTTTTCTCACGTGCAGGTATATTTATATATGTGTGCGTCCACAGATATAAGTAATGCTAATATCTCAGACATTTAAATAATTTTTGTAAAATTGGGGTGATAAATTTATATATTTTTGTGTATTATGAATACTTTCTTTTTATGCAATGACAGGCATAGCTTTTAAATAAATATTGAAAGAGACTTTGAAATTTATAAGTGAAAAAGCATACAAAATATAATGAATTAATATAATGAATAATGAGAAAAATAATCATTAATTTTTCATAAGGAATTATTTCTTTTCATAGATGGCAGTTTTCTAGGATACACAAGTATTTTGTGGAAAGTATGGCATAGAATATGAAGAAACCATAAAGCTTAGGAGTAAAAATAGTTTATTCAAAAACTTAGCTGAATGAGCAAGTTTTTATTCTAAATCTTTTACAGTGATTTTAAATGGAACTAGGACACAATAAACTTGGTGATGTTGTTTTAGAATTACTCCGTCACAGTGATACTCACTTCCTAGCACCCAGCAGGACAGTCTGAAAAGGCAGATTCTGTACATTTTATTGCAGGAAATATTTTTATATCTTTGCTTATTGTTTTGCGATCTAAACTGTAATGACTGTCATTTTTAATGTTCCATTTCCTCCTTCAAAGAGGGGATCATGGGCCAGTCCTACCTAGAATCTCAGTCCATGTTTTTTGGTATTATAGTTTTATGTTCCAAGGAGCATGCTTTCATGTGTCTTGACTTATTGTTTTTAGCCACTATAGACCAATGTTATATTCTCTAAGACTGTCCTAGAGACCATATTTGTTGTCTCTGACACTTTGAGGATATTTATTATGATTACTCTATTTTGTATCAAAAATTACCATTGGTTCTCTCTTTCTTATAATTGCAAATTATGTGTTTATTTATTCTTGTTTTTATTCATCCTGTCGCAGACACCTATATTTAAATGGTAATATAATAGTTAAAAAACATCATATTGTTCTACCCTTCTTACTTAACATTCAATTATTTTTTGATCGGCTACAGTCTTTTTTCAGCTTTACTGAGGTATAATTGAAAAATAAAATTATACCATATATATAGTGTACAACATGATGATTTAATCCTAGGCTTCAATATTACATGAACCAAGAACTTTCAGATGTCCAAGTGGATTTAGAAAAGAAAGAAGAACTAGAGATCAAATTGCCAACATTCGCTGGATTATAGAGAAAGCAAGGGAATTTCAGGAAAACACCTATCTCTGTTTCATCGACTATGCTAAAGCCTTTGACTATGTGGATCATGACAAACTTTGGAAAGCTCTTAAGAGAGATGGGAATACCAGACCATCTTAGCTGTCTCCTGAGAAACCTGTATGCCAGTCCGGAAGCAACAGTTAGAATTCTGTATGGAACAACTGACTGGTTCAAGACGGAGAAAGGAGTACAACAGGGCTGTCTGCTGTCACCCTGTTTGTTTAACTATATGCTGAGCACATCGTGAGAAATGCCAGACTGGACAAGTTACAAGCTGGAATCAAGATAGGCGGGAGAAACATCAACAATCACAGACATGCAGATGATACCACTCTAATGGCAGAAAGTGAAGAGGAACTAAAAAGACTCTTGATGAGGGCAAGGGGGGGAGTGAAGAGCAGGCTTAAGACTAAATACTAAAAAACTAAGATCATGGCACCCACCCTCATTACTGCATGGCAAATAGAAGGGGAAAAGTGGAAGTAGTGACAGATTTCCTCTTCTTGGGCTCCAAAATCACTGCGGATGGTGACTATAGCCATGAAATCAGAAGATGATTGCTTCTTGGCAGGAAAACAATGATAAACCTAGACAGTGTGTTGAAAAGCAGAGACATTATTCTGCTGACCAAGGTCTGTGTAGTCAAGGCTATGGTCTTCCCAGTGGTCACATATGGCTGTGAGAGCTGAACCGCAAAGAAGGCAGAATGCCAAAGAATTGATACATTCAAACTGTGGTGCTGGAGAAGACTCCGGAAAGTTCCTTGGACAGCAACGGGGTCAAACCAGTCAATCTTAAGGGATATTAACCCTGAATATTCACTGGAAGGACTGATGCTAAAGCTGAAGCTCCGGTATTTCGGTTATCTGATGCGAACAGATGACTCATTGGAAAAGTCCCCGATTCTGGGAAAGATTGAGGGCTGAAAGAGAAGAGGGCATCAGAGGATGAGATGGCTGGACGGCATCACCAATACAATGGACGTGGTAGGGAGCCCTGGAGTGCTGCAGTCCACGGGGTCACAAAGAGTCAGGCACGACTGGGTGACTGAACAGCAGCAGCAGCACACACTGTGAAAGCATTTCCTTAGTCAAGTTAATTAACGTATCTCTCACTTCGTACATTTACCTTTTTTCTTGACAACACTTAAGTTCTACTGTCAACAAATTCAATTATACAACACAGCATTGCCTACTATAGTCACAATGTGAGTATATATTATACATTCAGATCTTATTAATCTTATAATGGGAAATTCATACTCTCTTAGCATTTAAAGCACTCCCAACCCTTGGAAACTACCATTCTACTCTGTTTCTGCAAATTCAACTTTTTTTTTTAAAGACTCCACATGTGAGTTCACACAGTATTTGTCTTTCTCTGGGTTATTTCAGCTAGGAAAATGCCCTTTGGTTTTATCCATGTTGTTACAAATAGCAGGATTTCTTTCTTTCTTTTTTTAATAAAAGGTAGAATAATACTCCACTGTATATTTATGTATATATCTTTATATCTATATGATATGTTCTTAATTCATTCATCCATCAACAGACACTCAGGTTATTTCCATACCTTGGCTATTGTGAATAGCTGGCAATGAATGTAAGCGTACAGTTATCTCTTCAGGCCAATGATGTAATTTACTTCAGATATATATTCCAGAAATAAAATTGATAGATCATAAGGTAGTGCTGTTTTTAGATTCTTGAGGAATCCACATGGTGTTTTTCGTAGTGGCTATATCAGTTTTCACCAACAGTGTCCAAGCGTTCCCTTTTCTCCATATCCTTGCCAGCATTTGTCATCTCTTAACTTTTTGAGGTGGCTCAGACGGTAAAGAATCTGCCTGCAGTCAAGAGACCTGGATTTGATCTCGGGGTCAGGAAGATCCCCTGGAGAAGTGAATAGCTATCCACTCTAGTATTATTGCCTGGAGAATTCCATGGACAGAGGAGCCTGGCAGGCTACAGTGCAGGGGGTCTCAGAGTCAGACACAACTGAACGACTAACACTCTCAGTCATCGTGACAGGTGTGAGGTGATATCTTGCTTTGGGCTTGATCTGCATTTCCCTTGATGCCTAGTGATATTGAATACTTCTTCATGTAAGTCTTCTTTGGAAAAAACGTCTTTTGGAGGTTTTACCCATTTTTAAGTTGGAGTATCTGTTTTTATATTGCTGAGGTGTGAGTTCCTTGCATATTTCAGATAAACCTTTATGGGCTATACAGTTTACAGATGTTCTCTCCCATTCCATAGGCCGTCTTGATTTTGTTGGCTGTTTCTTTACTGTGCAGAAGCTTTTGAGTTTAATGGAGTTCTGCTTGTTCAATTTTGCTTTTGTTGCTTTTGCTGTCAAATCCAAAAAATTATTGCTAAAACCAGTGTCAAACAGCTTACTCCCAAAGCTTTCTTCTAGGAGTTTTATGGTTTCAGGTCTTACATTCAAGTTTTAATCTATTTTGGGTTGACTTTTGTGTATGGTTTAAGACGGGGGCCCAATTTAATTCTTTTGCATGCAGCTATCTGCACATGCTGACTGCAGTGATGAAATTAAAAGACACTTACTCCTTGGAAGAAAAGTTATGACCAACCTAGATAGCATATTCAAAAGCAAAGACATTACTTTGCCGACTAAGGTCCGTCTAGTCAAGGCTATGGTTTTTCCTGTGGTCATGCATGGATGTGAGAGTTGGACTGTGAAGAAGGCTGAGTGCTGAAGAATTGATGCTTTTGAACTGTGGTGTTGGAGAAGACTCCTGAGAGTCCCTTGGACTGCAAGGAGATCCAACCAGTCCATTCTGAAGGAGATCAGCCCTGGGATTTCTTTGGAAGGAATGATGCTAAAGCTGAAACTCCAGTACTTTGGCCACCTCATGCGAAGAGTTGACTCATTAGAAAATACTCTGATGCTGGGAGGGATTGAGGGCAGGAGGAGAAGGGGACGACCAAGGATGAGATGGCTGGATGGCATCACTGACTCGATGGACGTGAGTGTGAGTGAACTCCAGGAGTTGGTGTTGGACAGGGAGGCCTGGTGTGCTGCGATTCATGGGGTCACAAAGAGTTGGACATGACTGAGCGACTGAACTGAACTGAACTGAACTGATCCAGTTTTTTACAGCACAGTTTATTGAGAAGGCTCCCTCTGCCCCGAACCCAGAGATGGCTATAGGAAGTGCTTGTGTGACCATTTAACAACCACTTTGTTTGCTGCAGTTCTGTGGGACTTGTGAACCCAAGTCACATTAGCCCTAAGAATGAGGTGATTTGAGGGGTCCCCATGCCTCAGGGGGCAGCCTGAAGAGTTGGAGCGCTAGACGTGCATTCCAAACTCTGTTCCTTCGGGGGAAACTGGTAGTTGTGGGCTCCCTTGTACTCCAGTGTTCTTGCCTGGAGAATCCCAGGAACGGGGGAGCCTGGTGGGTTGCTGTTTATGGGGTCGCACAGAGTTGGACACGACTGAACCGACTTAGCAGCAGCAGCAGCATGCCAGGGATGGGGTTTCTGGTGAGAGAGTGTCTTAGCCTGTTGAACCCATTTCCACATAGGTATCTTCTTAGTCACCCAATGTTTAGGAGTCATTCGACTAGTTTCTGGGCTTCTTTCAAAGGGTTGGTCCGGTGCAGTTGTGTATTTGGTGTATCCCTGGGGGAGGGAAAGTCAGAAGCCTCTTCTGTCATCATCTTGGTGACATCACCTTAGTTCTCTTTTTCATGCTCATAGCTGCATGTGCAGAGGTGCCGAGTAGAAGAGAGCAGCGTGTAAGGGGACAGAATAGAACTCAGAATGAGAAAATCTCACTCGAAAGTCTTCCTCTAATGACCCTGAAGTAGTCACTAAAATTCTTTTTAAAAATTTACTTACTTAAAAAATTTAATTTTGGCAAGATATGCATAACATAAAGTTGGTCATTTTAACCATTTTTAAGTGTCCAGTTAAGTGGTATCAAATATATTCACATTGTCATGCAGCTTCATTGAACCTTCCCTGGTGGCTCAGAGGGTAAAGAGTCTGCTTGCAGTATGGCAGACCCAGGTTTGATCTCTGGGTCGGGAAGATCTCCTGGAGAGGAAATGGCACCCCACTCCAGTATCCTTGCCTGGAAAATGCCATGGACGGAGGAGCCTGGCAGGCTGCAGTCCATGGGGTTCCAAAGAGTTGGACACGACTGAGCGACTACACTTGATCCTTGATCTTGACCTTGTCATGCAGCTAATCTCCAGAACTCTTTCACTCTGCAAAACTGAAACTCTATAACCATTAAACAAACAAAAAAATTCCTTGTTTCATGCATGTCCATCCCCCAGCCCCTGGCAATCACCATCTACTTTTTATCATTATGAACTGAATTACTTTAGGTACTTAATATGTTAGTTACACATTATTTGTTTTCTTGTGATGGGCTTATTTCACTTAGCTTGTTCTCAATGTTCTTTCATTGTATGTCACAATTTTCTTCCTTTTAAAAGCTGAATAATATTTCATTGTATGTAAATGCCACATTTTTTTAAACCCATTCATCTGTCTATTGATACTTGGGTATTTCTACTTTTGAGTTTTTATGAATGATGCTGCTATGAGCAGGGGAGTAGAGAAATCTTCTGAGATCCTGCTTTCAATTCTTTTGAGTGTATGCTCAGAAGTGGAATTGTTGGATTATGTGGTAATTCTATTTTTAATTTTTTAAGCCACCATTTTTTAAAATGGTGGCTGCACCATTTTATACTCTCGCCAGCAGAGCATACAGGTTCTAATTTCTCCCCATTCTCATCAAACTTGTTATTTTCTATTTTCTACCTTTTTTTTTTTTGCTAGTAGCAAAAAAATGAGTGTAAGGTGGCATTTCTTTGTGGTACTGATTTGCATTTTCCTAATGATTAGTCATTAGGAAACTCATAAAGGTCCATCTAGTCAAGGCTATGGTTTTTCCAGTAGTCATACATGGATGTGAGAGTTGGACTGTGAAGAAGGCTGAGTGCCGAAGAAGTGATGCTTTTGAACTGTGGTGTTGGAGAAGACTCTTGAGAGTCCCTTGGACTGCAAGGAGATCCAACCAGTCCATTCTGAAGGAGATCGGCCCTGGGATTTCTTTGGAAGGAATGATGCTGAAGCTGAAACTCCAGTACTTTGGCCACCTCATGCGAAGAGTTGACTCATTGGAAAAGACTCTGACGCTGGGAGGGATTTGGGGCAGGAGGAGAAGGGGACGACAGAGGATGAGATGGCTGGATGGCATCACTGTCTCGATGGACGTGAGTCTGGGTGAACTCCGGGAGTTGGTGATGGACAGGGAGGCCTGGCGTGCTGTGATTCATGGGGTCTCAAAGAGTCGGACACAACTGAGCGACAACTGAACTGAACTGAAGTGAATGATTAGTGATTTTGAGCATCTTTTCATGTGCTTGTTAGCCATATACCATTGTTAGTATATTATCTTTGGGGAAATAACTATTCAGTTTTATTTAAATATAATTGAATATAGCACTGTAAAGTTGTATCACATAATGATATGACTTACATATGTCATGAAATGATGACTATAATAAGTTTAGTAAACATCCATTATCTCATATAGATATAAAATTAAATGGAAAAAGTAGTTTTTCCTTGTGATGAGAATTCTTAGAAGTTACTCGCTTAATGACTTTCATATATAATATAGCAGTGTTCTTTATATGTATCATGTTGTATGTTACATTAGCTCAGTGGTAAAAAGTCCACCTGCCAATGCAGGAGATGTGGATTCTATCCCTGGGTCAGGAAGATCCCCCAGAAAAGGAAATGGCAACCCACTTCAGCATCCTTGTCTGGGAAATTCCGTGAGTGACGGAGCCTGGCAGGCTACAGTCCACAGGGTCGCAAAAACGCTGGACAAGACTTGGTGACTAAACAACAACAATGTGGAACCTAGTTGTCCCAGCATCATTTTTGAAACTCACTAAGTTTCAAAAAATTAATTTCTATAAAGCACTTAGAATAGTACATAGGATGCAAGCAGCAATGAGTAAATACTAGCTATTATTTTATCATTTATTACACTCAATCATCATTATATGTCTACTTGTCTTTCCCTCTCAAGACTACCTGAATCTTTGTACCTCCAGACTTGTCCTAGCACCTGACAGATGGTACATGCTACACGCTAAAAGGATTTTGTTGAATGGATGAATGATAAATAGGACTTCTCTGCTGAGGTTGCAAGTAAAGTACAGGGCAGATGCTAGTTTCAGCACTGACATTCTTCATGAATTGTGGGTCCCAACCAGAGGGCCTCTCAAGCTTAGAACATACTAACAGCGTCTGCCTTAGGGCATCTTCCCAGAGAGCATAGCACACAACCCTTTGATGCAGATCACCCTGGACAACTAGAATCTCTTTAGCATGTTTATCATTTCCACATGGCCCTCCGCACTTGTTTGTTTGCCCTCCACTTGTCCCTGAGCATGAACTCAGGGAATGGAATCCCTCCCTGACATTTGCTTCAGCCAGACCTCCTCTGCTGGATCCTTTGGCTTTCAGCCTCTAAAAGTTGAAGGGTTCAAGGCTTACTCTCAGCACCTTAACTATTTCTGTCTACATTCTTTACCTACATGATCTCATCTGGTTTAATGGCTTTAAAAACCACATAAGTGGTGATGACTCCCAAACTTGTTATTCCAGCCATAAATCTTCACTGAGATCCAGACTTGTAATTCAATTGTCTTCTTCACGTCTCATCTCAGATCTCTAATAGGCATCTCAAACTTAACATAAACAAAACAGCTTCTTCCACTTCTCTCAGTCTTCCTCATCTTGGTTGTTGTTGCTGTTTAGTTGCTAAGTTGTGTCTGACTCTTTTGTAACCCCACGGACTGCAGCCTGCCAGCTTCCTCTGTCCTTGGAATTTCCCAAGAATTCTGGAGTGGGTTGCATTTCCTTCTCTACATAAAAGACTACATAAAATTCTCCTGGTTGCTGAAATTAAAAGTTTAGGATTTGTCCTTGATTTTTTTCATCCCTATATCAAACAAATCCTATCAGATCTGCCTTGCAAATATGCCAGCATCTTATGCCCAGTTACCACGTCCAAAGCTTCCACTTAAGGACAAGCCCTCTGCTTGTACTCAGTTTAAGACAGTAGCCTCTTACTGCTCTCTTCCACTCTAGTCTCTTTCAACCCCATTCTTTACATAATAGTCCAGAAGATGTTTGAAAACACAAGTTATCTTGCTCCTCTGTTTAATACCTTCTAATGGTTTCAGTTACATTTGGATGATACCCAAATTTCTTACCATTGCCCACATGACTTCCTTGATCTTGTCCTTTAAATAGCAGCATGTTAAAGGCTGAAATTTCTACCAGGTGCAAAGATTTAATGAAAGGAGATTTCAGACTGAGTTGCCAGTTCACAGTATGCAGATGTTAAAAGGAAACAGACATAAACCTTTCATAAGTCTTGGAACTCTTTGATAAAAGAGTTGAGACAGTAGACGAGAGATTTTGTGAGAATATTTAGAAAATCCTACATTGTGAGTCCAACTCCATATTCTACCAAGGAAGACTAGGAATGTCTCTTCGACCCCTCAAACCTGGTGGTGGTTGGGAGCTTCCGTGGGGCCACACACAAAACTTACTGGGTTATTTCTTCTGTTGGGAAACAAACTAGGGTCTTACTTCTGCCTGTAGGACTAAAAGAATGAGAAAAAAGCTGGGTGATTTTGGGGACAGAGTGAGGAGAATATGGCTACATTAGGACTGAGGGGCAGGGTTAATGGCAGGCTGTGGGCCTCAAGAGGAGAGCTTGTGTGTGAGGGTGTCCTGAGATCTGACTAACAGGGCTGTCCAGTGGAGTGTGGCAGCTCCAGCTGCAACTCTTGGTGGTCAATTCCCTGAAACTGAGGAAGGAGTCCTGAGGGATCACTCAAAATAGAGATTTTTTTTTTTGCCCCAGCACACAGAACTGAAGAGAGAGGGCTCAGTAGGGGACCTCCAGAGTCCTGAAAATTCCCATGAGGGAAAGAGTCAGCATTAAACCTCCACCAGGCCTGGGAAACACAAAGCCAGATTACTTTGGTTCTAGCCCAGAAAAGACCCTTCTTGCTCCTTTACCAGTCTCCATCTGCATCAGTCAATCTCAGAGGGGTCGAAGCTATAGTTATCTAGTTTTCATCCACTGCATTGAAATGTCCAATTTCTGGCTTGAGGCTGCTTTGTGACTTGAAGCGATCTTGGGACAACCTGTTTGACAAGAGTGAAAAGTACATTCATATGACATGCTGGAGTTCTTTCTTTCTGGCTGGAGAAGTTTCCCTTGCTGAATCAAGTTGGAAGAAGTAGTAGGAGAGAATGAATGAAACTATGGTGTGACAGTGTTGAGTACAGCCAGCTCCCCATGGCAAAGGCTCTGCTTGTTCGATCCCTCACACTATCCCCTGAGAAAGCCTTCCCCAGCCTATAGGTTTAAAGGAGCAACATTTTTTTCTCCACCTGTTCTTCAGCAATTTTACTCTTGTTTTTTCTTCAAAGCACTGACTACAGTGTGAACGTATCTTGTTCAGCTGTGTGCTTGTTGTCAGTTGTCTTTCCTTGGTTCCATAAAAGCTGGAATCCTTTCTCTTGGGCTCACTGCTATATCTACCTACTGACTACAATAGGTGCCCTGTGTATATAAGTGCTCACTAAGTATTTTTTGAGTGAATGAATGAGTAAAAACTATAGGTCAAAAAGTGAGAAAAATGCACATTCATCCCACTTCAAAGAGGTTTTTATTGTAGGTTTTTGTTTTCACACAGTTATTCATTCATTCTGTGGTGGTAACAATGGTCACATTATTTGTATGACTAACTTTTTTCGTTGACACTTTCATGAAAAAGTCATATTACAAAAGGAAACACAAACATTAAGGAAGTTTCAAACAAACATGGAGGAAGGATCAGTTTGAAGTATTCAACCAAAAACATTTGACTATAGATCGATTCAAATATATTTTTACTCAATAATATATTTTTACTTTTCAACATGGTCTCTCAAACATTTCTCTTTACTGTTCATACTGGAGGGCAGGACTCACATATGCCCAGTAAGCTAAGGAATCTCAGTGTGGGGGACACACTCCAAATTGGCACCCCAGGACTCTCATCCCTAGAAAGTGCACCTTTGTGGAACCCCCTTCCTATGAGTGTCCATGGTGACTGCAACTTCCTTCTATCTAATAGAATATGGTAGAGGCAATAGAATGTCGTTCCATGATTATGATATGGTAGTTAACCCACATCTTTCCAGCCATCTCTTCTCTTAGGGACTCTCTTTGCTGGCTTGAGCTGTTATGTTGAAACAGTTCACTTGGTAAAGACTGAGGGTGCCCACCAGGATCTCAGGGCAGCCTTCAACTGACACCCAGCAAGAAGCAGATACCCTCAATCCCACAACAACAAAGGAAGAAATTCTCTTACTGGAAACATAAACCGTTATCAATCATTAACACTTCAGGGTCCATGAAGGATTTAATAAGAGGTTTGGTAGAAAGGTGGATCAAAGAATCTGACCTTGAAAGGGATGACTGCTCCAGGTGAGAACAGATCTGTAACAGGAAAACTCAACTGGAGATATATCCCTCCAGCATCACCACTTTCCTGGGTCTTGGCCATATGAGTTGTTGCCCATATACTTAATGTCTTTACAAAGATCTGATGCGGAGAGATGTGTTTCTGGGGCCCAAAGGTGGAGTAAGACGGATGGGGTTGTCAACAGAATCAGTAAACAGTCTATCATAGGAACTGAAAAGAATTTTATTCAAGCCAAACTGAAGACTACAGCCCAGGAGACACAGACTCAAGAAGCACTTGAATTGTGTTCCTCTGGACTAAAATATGGGAGAAGCTTGTATATAGGCAAAATCCACTACATTACCTAAATTGTTTGTCAAGAATTAAGATTGGAACTGGCAAGTAATAGTGCTTGTTAAGCAAAAATAGGTTGAGCTCTGAAATGGTTGCAAGGGGAAACCTTGAGACAGTTAAGACTGCAGTTGGCAGTTGTTAGCAGATACTGTTTTGAAAACCCCTGTTGGTGTCCTTTGAATTTGATATAGTTCATAAAATTTAAGTTCTCGGCAAAGCAAGAACGTGTTTGAAACCCCATCGCCGCTGGCCACCCAGCTCCATTTTAGATGCCTGAACCACAGTTTTTATTTTATCAGAACAAAGAACAAACATCAAATATGACAGGGGTACATTCCTTTTTTTTTTTTTAATACTTAAAGCAGGTATACCATGAGTGTCTGACAGGCCCTACAACAGGCCGTTCTAGTTGGTGTAAATTTCAAGCCAAGTCATGGATAAGCCAGAATGAATAAGCCATAGCTCAGTACATGAAAATTCCCTCCTTCAGAGCTCAGTCACAGACACCCTGAACAACCCTCCGCATTGACACTAACCATAGTCATGTGTAGGCAGAACCAGAGAAGGCAAATGGGGGGCAGTCAGTGGGCCTGATGGTAACTGAGCCCGGGGGGAAATTTGCATCCTCCCTGAGCTGAGATCACCTTCCTCTGAAGCCTGAACATCCTCCTTCTAAGGGAGCTCTGGCTCAGATGCAGAGCCTGAGCTTTCTTCTCGCATCCCCAGAAAAGAGGGACTCTTCTCTCATTCGCTGAAACAGGGACTGGAGATGGAGGAGGCAGGAGGCCAGGGACCAAGGCCTGGGGTGGTGACCGGAGGACGGGCCCAGATGCACCCAGCGTTCACAGTCCTCTTCATGCTGCTCTTTGTCCTGCTGTGCATCCTGGGCTTCCTGGCCAATGGCTTCATCGTGCTGGTGCTGGGCAGAGCATGGGCGCGACGTGGGAGGCTGCTCCCCTCTGACCTGATCCTCTTTAGTTTGGGACTCTCCCGCTTCTGCCTGCAGTGGGTTGGAATGGGGAATAGCTTCTACTATTTCCTGCATCTGGTCGACTACTGCAGCGGTCCTGCCCGGCAGTTCTTCGGTCTACCCTGGGTCTTCCTTAACTCCGTCACCTCCTGGTTTGGCTCCTGGCTCAGCGTCCTCTTCTGCATGAAGATTGCGAACTTCACCCACCCCGCCTTCCTCTGGCTAAAGTGGAGGTTCCTCAGGTCGGTGCCCTGGCTTTTGCTGGGCTCTCTCCTCACTTCCTTCGTTGTCGCCCTGCTGTTTTTTTCAGGGAACCACGCTTTGTATAAAGGGTCCTTCGCTAGAAAACCTTTCAGGAACAGGAGCTATCATCAGTGGAGCAGGATGCTGGAAATGTACTACTTCCTGCCCCTGAAACTGATCACCTTTTTAATTCCTGGCTCTGTTTTTCTGGTCTCGACTGCTCTGTTGATTTACTCTCTGGGGAGACACGCGTGGAGGATGCAGCAGAGTGCTCACCACCTGCAGGACCCCAGTAGCCAGGCTCACACCAGAGCTCTGAAGTCTCTAGTCTCCTTCCTTGTTCTTTATATTCTGTCTTTCATGTCCCTGATCACTGATGCTGCAGGGTTCTGCTCCTCAGAGAGTGACTGGTACTGGCCATGGCAAATTTTAATCTATCTGGGCACATCCATCCATCCCTTTATCCTCCTCCTTGGCAACCCCAGGCTTCGAGGGGAGTTTGGGCCGCTGATTTTGTTGGCCAGGGGCTTCTGGATGGCCGAGGTGGTGTGATCCCCTTAACCAATCCATCAGAAGAGGCTCAAGTGAGGATGACAGAGCCATGGTCCAAATACATGAAAATGTCCTCAATACCTGTTGGGAAGGAGAGGAGGGCAGTAAAATCTGGGAACTTTTTGAGCATAATTTCTTCCTGGAACACTGTTAAAATGTGGCCCCACAGGTCCCAGAGAGCCAGCATCATCCAGAAGATCGGAATATAAAAATTCTGTGTTATTCTCTCCCTTTGTATCCCCTCTGTTATGTGGAAGCCTATGGTTAAAAAGTCTTAACTGCACTACCTTTAAAAAAAGTAATTTTATTCATTTCTTTATTTTTGGCTGTGCTGGGTCTTTGTTGCTGCTCAGGCTTTTCTCTAGTTGTAGTATGAGGGCTTCTCATATGGGATCCTCCCGGACCAGTAATCAAAACCTGCATTGGCAGGTGGGTTCTTTACCACTGAGCCACCAGGGAAGCCCCTTAACTGCACTATCTTATCTCAGATGTCTGCTGGGAAATTAAGAAAAATCGTGTCTGTTACTGAGCTAGTATGTGGCTGGGGAAGCAGTGACCTTCCTGNTTATTTTTGGCTGTGCTGGGTCTTTGTTGCTGCTCAGGCTTTTCTCTAGTTGTAGTATGAGGGCTTCTCATATGGGATCCTCCCGGACCAGTAATCAAAACCTGCATTGGCAGGTGGGTTCTTTACCACTGAGCCACCAGGGAAGCCCCTTAACTGCACTATCTTATCTCAGATGTCTGCTGGGAAATTAAGAAAAATCGTGTCTGTTACTGAGCTAGTATGTGGCTGGGGAAGCAGTGACCTTCCTAAGGATAATGTAATAGTCACTATGTGAGCCCCAAAGGACAGTAATTGTGGTGGACAGTGGCCTGGGCTGTGAGACCTAATAGTCCTTCTTTCTATGGAGATTCTTTTTCTCTTACCAAACTTGGACACTTCGACTTTAATTTTATTAAAACTACTAGGTTTCTTCACAGTACATTTTCTCCATTTCTGTTGTTCTAGTTTTGATTTTCTCTAAGTGGCAGCCAGCCTTTTCCTATGTTTATTCTTCCTTTGGAATCATATGTTGTGATTTTTCTTCTTTTTCACATTGTCTCAAACTTTTTCCTAAAGCAAATGTCTTAAAGTCACATGTGAATTAAATAAATGAATTAAATAAACATGTACTTTTTGTTCTGGAAAAAAAAAAGAATTTCACTTAGTTTGTGTTCAAAACTGTCTAACTTCTTTTTTTTTTTTTTTTTTAAAGAATCACCTCATTAAATTGTATGTTTAACTATTTGTTTAAAACAGTTTGTTTCAATTACTACGCAGAAGTTTTAAGAAATAATTTTGGAAAAAATTTTAATTAGAGTTAGGTGCCTCTAAGGCAGAATATAGAAAGTTTTTGGTAAAAGTATCAATGTGCGTATTTCAGAGACTAACGTGCAACTGGATTCCTGATAGACAGAAATTTTAATTTCCTCTGAGAGTAAAAATAATTCCTTACTGATCAGGGTATATGCTGCTGAGTGGATGTACACTCATGAACTAAAATCTTTGGGCAATTATTCTACACTTTAGCTTTAACTATTTTTTAATAAGTAATATGTTTACATTATTAAAAATTCAAAAAGTACTAAAGAGTATATATTAAAAAATCTCTCTCCTACTTTCCCCTTCTGAGATATTCTTAACAGTTTCAAGTCTGTCCTAAAGATATTTTATTCTATGGCAGAAAGCCACGAATACCTAACAAACCTTTCAACTAAGTTACTTACAAACTACTGTATTCCAGGTGCTGTGCTTAGTCGCTCAGTCATGTCTGACTCTTCACAACCAACTAGCCAACTGAGTTATTACCTGTGGCCTTTGCACAAATGGTTGTACATGAGTCACGCTTCTCTATACCTCACTGCTTCTGTTTAACAATACATGAATCTTGGCGAGCTACACAAAGGCACACACATACATTTCCTCACTTTTTTAGATGTACCACAATTTTTAAAAATGTCACCTGTTTGTGGTCAGTTAAAGTTGCTTCCTGTCTTCTGCTATTAGAATATTGGTAGCAATGGTGCAGTGTTGACCGTCTCTTGTACATATATCTCTTATACCTGTACAATTAACTATAGGATAAAGTCCATGAGATGGAGTTACTGGGTCAAATGCCATGTGCATTTCTAATTTTGATGTGTTGCCCTCTATAGGTTTTGATCAATTGGCTTCCTCACTAGCAATTTATGGGTGTACTTATTTTTACAACTTTCTTTTTTTTTTTTTTTTTTTGGCCAATCAGTGAAAGGTGACATATTAGTGTAGTTGTAATTTGCAAGAATTATTTTGAGTAAGGTTTATCATTATTTTATATGTGTAGAGCCATTTGTTTTTATTCTCTGTGGAAAGCCTATATCTTTGTTTAATTTTGAATTTGGATTTTGGCTTCTTTCTGCTTTTTTCTTTTTGGCTGGACTGGATTTCATTGCTGTGTGTGGTCTTCTCATCGGAATGGCTTCTCCTGTTGCTTAGCACAGGTTCTAGGGCATGGCAGGCTTCAGCAGTCGCATGGGTTTAGTTGCCCCATGGCATGTGGAATCTTCCCAGGCCAGGGATTGAGCTCATGTCCCCTGCACTATAGGTGGACTGTTAACCACTGGACCACCAGGGAAGTCCTAGCTTTTTTCTTATTGGTTTGTAAGAACTCTTTTATATCTTAGCAAAATTAGCTCTATTATTTGATGTGAATGCTTTATTCTTGTTTCTAATGTTAATTTTTAAAAGCATCTTTATTTTGAAATAATTGTAGACTCACAGAAAGTTATAAAAAGAGTGGAGTCCTATGTACTANGACCCACGCCTCTGCCAGAGACTCCTGGACACTCACCGGCAAGTCTGGGTCAGTCTCTTGTGGGGTCACTGCTCCTTTCTCCTGAGTCCTGGTGCATACAGGGTTCTGTTTGTGCCCTCCCAGAGTCTGTTTCCCAGTCCTGTGTCAGTTCTGGCAGCTCTATGGTAGGTTAATGGTGACGTCCTCCAAGAGGGCTTATGCCATACTGAGGTCTGCTGCATCCAGAGACGCTGCCCCCACGGCAGTCCACTGCTGACCTGTACTGCCACAGGAGGCATCCAAACACAGTTCTGTCTCAGTCTCTGTGGAGTCTCTGGGTCCTAGTGTGCACTCAAGGTTTGTTTGAGCCCTCTGAGCATCTCTGGCAGGTATGGGCTTTGATTCTAAACGTGATTTTGCCCCTCCTACTATCTTGCTGGGAATTCTCCTTTGCCCTTGGACACGGGATATCTCCTTAAAGTCACTCCAGCACAGCGCAGGTGCTGCTCCAATGCCATGTGGCAGACGTGGGGTATCTCCTCACCCTTGCTCCAGTGGTGCTCCAGAGCATTTAGATAGTGCTCATAACTTCAGAGCAGTATCCAAATTAAAAAGGATCTGTAGTAAAGATATGTAGGATGGGCCATAGAATCGGATGAAATGGAAATGAAAATAATTCAACCCAAGTCTTTCTAACAGGGTTTGAAGATAGGGCTCTGGCTGGATGGGGATGAAGAGGGCAGAGCAGCTTTGTGCTATCCTCTGTCTTTCCTATTGAGTTGGAACCTACCCACTTCCTTCTTTCCGTCCTTTTGTGGCTGGAAGGTGTCATTGTAGAAAATGCCAAAAATAGAAACTGGCTTTGGCACAATACCTAGCCCTGGCTTTCCACAGAGCCTACTTCTTTCATCAGTGTTGGTCCCCAAATGTGGTGCATGAGTGCCGAGAAGAGCATCTGAAATTCTCACCACTGAAGAAAGTGAAATGCACAGTGAGAGTCACAAAAAAGAATTCAAGCTGGGAGGAAATTTTAGGATCACCATCTTAACCTCGGTGGTTACAAGTGAGGAAGCTGAGGCTCAGAAAGCAGAAGTGATTTTCTCAGGATTATTCTGCCAGTTGGGAGCAAAACTGGAACTGAATCTGAAATCTGATGAGCACAATCCCATGTTCTTCCTGTTACATCACATATGTTACCATCTGGAGCATCAAGAGTGTATCACAGCCACCGCCGGGGAGCAGCATCACCATAGAATGAAATGTAGGACAGATTTGATTTACAGGGAAGGGGGTGTCAGAAAAGATGTGGTGTTTGGATGCTGCTCTTGGGGAGTCAGATGGAAACTTTGAACTGTCATAAAGGGCTCTAAAATCACTGCAGATGGTGACTGTAGCCATGAAATTAAAAGATGCTTACTTCTTGGAAGAAAAGCTATGACCAACCTAGGCAGCATATTAAAAAGCAGAGACATTACTTTGCCAACAAAGGTCTGTCTAGTCAAGGCTATGGTTTTTCCAGTAGTCATGTATGGATGTGAGAGTTGGACCATAAAGAAAGCTGAGTGGCAAAGAATTGATGCTTTTGAACTGTGGTGTTGGAGAGGACTCTTGAGAGTCCCTTGGACTGCAAGGAGATCGAACCAGTCCATCCTAAAGGAGATCAGTCCTGAATATTCATTGAAAGGACTGATGCTGAAGCTCCAATCAATACTTTGGCCACCTGATGTGAAGACCTGACTCCTTAGAAAAGACCCTGATCCTGGGAAAGATTGAAGATAGGAGAAGGGGATGACAGAGGATGAGATAGCTAGATGGCATCACCAATTCGATGGACATGAGTTTGAGCAAGCTCTGGGAGTTTGTGATGGACAGGGAAGCCTAGCGTGCTGCAGTCCATGGGGTCACAAGAAATTGGACATGACTGCACTGAATGCAGGAAAGCAGATTGAAGAGAAGAATGGAACTGGAGGAATCAACCTACCTGACTTCAGGCTCTACTACAAAGCCACAGTCATCAAAACAATATGGTACTGGCACAAAGACAGAAATATAGATCAATGGAACAAAATAGAAAGCCCAGAGATAAATCCACGCACCTATGGACACCTTATCTTCGACAAAGGAGGCAAGAATATACAGTGGATTAAAGACAGTCTCTTTAACAAGTGGTGCTGGGAAAACTGGTCAGCCACTTGTAAAAGAATGAAACTAGACCACTTTCTAACACCATACACAAAAATAAACTCAAAATGGATTAAAGATCT